>JAMXBD010003217.1:0-132991 GCA_024138025.1 Combretum micranthum | reverse complement strand
GGGGCTTAGAGATTCTCTCTCTTAATGAGAGGGATAAATCTAATCTCAATCACACATTTTCTTCTAAGTGATTCACATTATGCTCAATCACAATCTTTATAATATACCCGATTAAAGATAATATTTGATTGAGTCAAACCATAATGTTCCTCATGTTGGAATCCATGATGATTTCAGGTCTAAAGATACAATAATATTGTTATATGAGTATCACCTATGGACGTCGATCCATGTAATGATCTAATAATATGTCACTCAATACTTGGTTAGAGTAACATGTATGTATGAGTTTGATTTGTATCTTCATACAGATAGACATCACATGATTGTTAATGAGCATTTAGGGCATTTAGTGTCACGCCCCAAAGGATACCCTGAACGCGACAGTCTGCCACACTCAATATTAAAGCTTAAGTATGATAACCTTAGTCATCTTAAAAGCTTCGATATCGGGTATAAGGCGTACATTCACGATCATAGAGGACCAATTTGAAACAAGTTGTTTAAGATGACATTCATAAAGCAATTAAGAATGGAAATCATAACATAAACATCTTAAATATGGAAATATAAAGGTCTTACAAATTACCAAAGGGGCGTTCCCCTATCAAAAGGTAAATTCTATTAAAGTCTATTTAAAATAAATACATTAGAGATTTACTTAGAGATCTAAGTCTACGGCTAGTTTTGACTTCATCCAAAAACTCTTTAGTCCAAAAAGGTGGTTACTTGAGAGAAATATCCCTAGGGCATTAACCATAGGTAAGAGTGCTGCAATAGATATCTATAAAGGGGTAAGCTTCTTGCTTAGTGAGAATTAATTACATAAATAAAGTACTCGGACAATCAATATCAAAACAAGTTATTTAAACAAGTATGTGAGATGCAATCAAAACATGAGCAAATATAATACATATGATTTTTCAGAAATCATATGTTGAATGGATTTATCCATCCATTGAGGTTAGGTGTTCCAGGAAACAAGGCCATAGTTCGCAAATGAAGTTTTTGCAGTTTTTATACGAGCCACTACTAGCCGCGAAAATGTAGTTATTTCGAGTGTCCACCCACTATTTTATTACGGGTGATCAATTGCCATAGAGTAGAATTTCAGGTTCTACAAGTCACATTACTATGCCCTTATCCCACCAAGGGTATAGTAATGAATGCAATGTGAGTCACTACGTGTCATGCATGAATCATTTTATTTAAGTAACCATAGTATAATATTAGATAATTTAGAAGTGATCATAGAATTCGCAGACAAATCATTTTATACTAAATCATATAATGATTAGTTAACAATTCCTGCTTCGACATACTTAACATGTTTTCAATCAAATAAGTAAGGCACATACTATCATGTTTTTATCTTTTTCTAATTTTAGTGCCACTAAACTACAAGCAAAAACATAACTACAGAAATGTGACAATTTAAACTCACTTAGCCATGGTAGCAGAAGCTCCTAGTCAAAGTAATCATCTGGGTAAGAAAGCTTGTACTCCATGTCACCTAAACAAGATAAATACCAAAAATGAGTATTTCTTGGAAGTTCTACTTAAACTTGTAATTCTATTTCACTAAGTTCGTCAAAAATCGTGTACAATGAAATTCCAACTTAAAACAACCATAACTTGTTCATTTTAACTCGGAATTTTGCATATTATATTTTTGTTTTCTACCTACTTAAAAGATCTATCTATTTCTAAGGTTATTTTCTTCATAAAAAAAAGTCATTTGGGTCTCTAAAAGATATGGTACCTAATCAATGCGAAAATCCCAGCCTTTAAAACATGATTTTTCTAAATTTTTATCAACCAAAATCCTAGAGCAAACATATACAATATATATATATATATATAGTTGAAAAAATCTTTTTGATACATGTGCAACTCATATTATACATATAATTTTAATAATGTTGTCTTAACTAATGATTTTTCATAAAACCATCTTGTCTTGATAGTTGGAAAAGTGAAGTTTGACGAAACTATGTTGAGTTATTTGGAAATAAAATTAAGGATTTTTTAGTCATTAAATATGTCATATAAATTATTTTCCTTAATTCCTAAATGAAAATCTTTGATTCAAAAACTTTGTCTTTTTTAGTTATTCTCAAATTTTATTTCCATAGCATACTTTACTTGGTGAATTAATTTTTAACCTATTTTAAAATTTGTGTTGGTCTTCGTACTTACTAAAAATGTTAATAAATATATTCTAATCAAGTTTTTAAGTAAATTTCTCATAGAAAAGTATTATTGACCTTAGGGTCTTTAGTGGTGATTTGAAAAGAAAACAAGAAGTTTCTTAGTTATTTTTGTCAAAGTTTTATATGTCACTAATACTAGAACATATGGTGATTTTTTGTCAAAAAGAAAAAAAATCCTTTGAAAAGCATTTGGTTGAAATAAAATTCTAAATCTTAGTAAAAATTTTCCTAAGTGGTAAACTACACTTTTAAAGTAGTTGAGTTTGTTTTCTTTTATTTTAAGAAAGAACTTTTTATCTTTATTAAGACAACAATCAATATAATCATGTATGAACAATAAGTATGCAGCTAGTAACATGACAAAAATAATAATAGTAAGAAAAATGGAAAATATAAGGATGAGCAAGAAATAAATATAAAGTATTGGAAGTCTTAGTTTGATTTCAAGGTTTCCGGACTTAGTCATGGGCAAGTCCTAAAAGAGAAAACAAAAGAAATAAAATTGTCCTGACTTGATAAGGATAGATCTAAAACTAGAAAGACTAGTCTTAATATTAAAGCATATAATAAACAAATAAATAAATTACAAAGCATAATAAATAAATAACGGTTATGTTAGTGGGCTTATATGCTCTAAGAAATATATATAGATATATAAATATAGATAATATAATACAAGACTTAGGTTAGAACAATAATAATAGCATGTAACATAATAACAATAATAAAACAACATAATAATAAATGTAATTTATTCATAAATAAGAACAAAACATGAATATAGTATTGCTTCTATACAATTTAAATGTTGAAGAAACATACACCATGATCATATTAAGTTATATGACATGATAAGAAAATATAAGTAAGAAATTTACCTAAGATAGAAATATGAGTGGTAGATAAAGAGAAGTTTTGGTAGTCTGTGAGTGAATGATATGTAGGAAAATGAGAAAGGTGAAAAGAGATTTTTGGAGAGAGGATTCAAGAAGTGATTTTGGGAAAGTTTTGTTATGGTAAATAAGTGTGTGAAAGAAATAGAGGAACATGGAGTATTTATAGAGTTTTGTGGAGGGTAAATTATGTGAATTAAATAAATTGAAAAAAAAAATTGTGTATATGTTTGATGCATGGCTAATGTGATTGAAGAGAGAGGGAAGAGAGAGTGAGATTTGATTTGTTTTATAATTTTGTTAATAAAAAATAATAATTTGTAAGGTATAATGTGATTAAAGGTGTATGGAAAAAGTAAAAATAGGAAATAGGTATAGTAGAGTGTAAAAATATGTGTAGAAAAAGTAGACATAAATGAATAGTATAGAATAATACTATGAATAGTAGATAAGACAAATTAATACTGGTAGGAAAGAAAATATGCGTAATTAAGCTATATTTAATATTTATAGATACTGAAAATTATAAAATTGATATTTTTGAAATCCTTGTATTTTTATGAATCTCACGGTGTTATTGGAATATTTTTACTGTTCGATATACTAGGGCATGGTTTTCGAAAACTGATCCCGTTTGGATCTAAAACACACTAAAATTTAACGAATATGATATTGTTAAACTTTCCTATATTATTTCGAGCTATTATCCACAGCTATCTCAATTCTGTTGTTTTGGGGTTAAGAGCGTCGGATTATCGGATCTAAATCTACAAAGGTTTGATATAGATTTGTTGACCTTAGGGTTTCCGGTTGATTTCTGGTTTAGGGTTTAAGCATAAACCGTAGCTTAAAATCTAGGGACTTACATTTAAAATAATTACTAGATTATTCAAGGATATTGTTATATAGCAAACATGTAAACAATATAATAATGAATGTCTAATTTTATTAGTAACATATATTATGTATATATTACAATATCTAGTAATTGGCCCAGGACAAAATCACTAACACCGTGAACCCATGAAACTATGGTTCAATAAAAAATTGGTTTTGATGTAGTTCAATGACTAAGTTAGGATGTACCAACTCATTGATCCTAACTCATAAACCTTTCTTAACCTTTGTCGGTTGGCAACTCTCAAACCTTTTTTCCTTTAAAAAAGTTCAAGTTTCTTTTAATTCCTAGTCAAGGATTTTTATCAAATGGTTTAGGATTTGATACAGATCGAATTAAAAGAAATTGAACTAAAATTGAAAATTCTAGGCTCAACACTTACATACTTGCAATTAATAAAAGATTTATTAGCAACAATTGTTATTAATAATCACATTCTAAAGAATCTATTTGCAATATTATTCCAAAAAATTTACTAAAAAAACTATTTGTAGGAATCTATTAAAGAGAAGAGAAATACTAGCAACACTCGCTCTCAACACTTCTCTTTCTTATTAGTTTATTCTATACCCAATCTCAAATATAATTACAGTAGGTTTTTTTTTTTCCTCTTTAGTTATTAATGTTTATTATTTTCTATTTCTTCATTTAACCTTAAAAATTAGTATCACTTAATTAAAAAAATTTTCACATCTCCAAAACTTTACATTATTTTTTATGAAAGAAAAAATGAAATATGAAGAAAATAATGGAGGGAAAGCTTTCCTAATGCAATGTTAAAAAATTATATAATGAAGCACTTTGTAATAACAACAATTACTTTATTTTTCATTAAAGGGATTTTTTTTTTCGAATCTCTAATGTATGTTTAGGTTTTCTTTAGTCTTTTATTAATGGAACAAATACAAGTTAAGGTGTTTTTAATATAGGAATAGCTCACTATCAGTACATGTGGTAGTTTTTTTACTAATAAATATGATTTACTCTCATTTTAATTTGAAGAATAATTTTCAATTTTTTTATTCTCCACTTCTAAAATATTTTGACTAAAGTTTATTAATATTTAGTCTTTTAGAAATGAATTAGTTAGAATTTATTTTTTTAATTATGGTTTTTATTGCGTAATCTTTTAAAAGTTTATTTCTCTCCAATGATGAGATTAGTAATGAAGAAGACAATATTGGAGATTTGCATTATGACAATGAGAAGGATAAAAGCAATCAAATTGAGGAATCTAATGTTGTAGAGCCACTTGTTGGTATGTAATTCAATCCATATCTTGAGGCATGCTTGTATTACAAAAATTATATTAAATCTAGAAGGTTTGGGATTTCAATAAAAAGTTCTCCACAATCAAAATATTCATAAGAATTCATTGATATTAAATATGCTTGCACTAGATATAGAATAAGGAAGGAATCAAATGCCATAACTCTAGACCTTGCTTCAAAATACGATGTGAAGCAAAATTGTATGTAAAGATGCAATCAAATAGTAAATTGGTTGTTTATGACTTTGTAAAAGATCATAACCACAAAAATTTTTCAAACCATGCTTATTATTTTCCATGTCATAGAAATTCTACAATGTCACAACAATACGATATCAATACTTTACGTGTCGTTAGGGCGAAGGAAAGTCAAATATTTGCTCCCATGACTAAAGAACATGGACAATATCAAAACATTGATTGCTTGGAACATGACATTAGAAATCATCTTAACAAGGAGAGACGTTTGAGTCTAAAATTAGGTGAGGCCAATGCTATGATTAGGTTTTTTTTATGCAAATGAAAGAAAAAGATCACAATTTCTTTTACTAAGTGGAAGCGATATCAAAACATTGATTGCTTAGAAAAAGACATTAGAAATTATCTTGACAAAGAGAGGCGTTTGAGAATAGAATTAGGTAAGGCCAATGCTATTATTATGTTTTTTTCTTTTCATGCAAATGAAAGAAAAAGATCATAATTTCTTTTATTAAGTGGAATTCAACAGCACGCAACATTTAAAAAATGTCTTTTTGGTGCATGGGAAAGCAATAAGTGACTATAAGATTTTTGGAGATGTTTCTTTTGATGCTATTTATATCACCAATAAATATAAAATGCCTTTTTCTCCTATTATTGGTGTGAATAATCATTTCCAATTAATCTTTTTTGGTTGTGCATTGATTGCAGATGAAACTTTGTGATATTTCGTATGGTTGATGAAAAACATGGCTTAAAGATGTGGGTGGAAAACCTCCAAATGTTATTATCCCATATCAATATAAAGTAATGAAAGTAGCAATTGGATAAGTATTCCCAAATGCACTTCATCATCATTGTTCATGCCATATATTGAGAAAGATTCTCGAAATTTTTTTTATGTGAATAGAGAATTTCCAAATTTCATAAAGATATTCCAACGATATGTTTATAAATATTGGATTGAAGAACAATTTAAAGTTAGGTGGTCATAAATGGTTGAAATATTTGGTCTTGTTGATGATTAGTAAATCTAATTATTGTATGAAGATCGTAAGTATTGGGTACCTACTTTTATGAAAGAAACTTTTTTACAAGCGTGTACTTATTAGGGATCTATTTGGATTGACTGATTTCCATTTGTATCTTATCTATTTGATTAATTCATGAGTAAAATTATTTTTTTCATCTGTAATTATTTCTTGATGACATAAATAAGATACCAAAACCACCAGAATAAGATGAAACAAATAGACCCATAATAGTTTCTTTTATTGCAAGTGCATATACTTTTTTTCCCCTTAATGTCTAAAAGTTTATTATTTATTTCATCTTATGCCTTTAGCAAAATTTTTATTTTCATTAGGTTAATATAACAAATGGCACTTGAACTTTGACAAAATATATGAGATTAAATATTTGAACATTGAAATTGATTAATTTAGTATTTAAAAAAACTTTCTATGCATGCCAACAGTACTTCTATCAAGTTCTTTAAGGTGCTAAATTGAGCAATTTCAAAATTCAAGTACTAAATTAATCAATTTTAAAGTTCAGTTATCTAATTGAATATTTTATCAAAGTTTAGGTACTATTTGTGACTTTTTTTCTAGTTTCATTAATAGATTTATCAACCACACAAAGATCATAAAGTATTAATTCATTTTTCGACAAGTATGTCAACAAGAAAACAACATTGAAAGAGTTTATTGAGAAATATATGGTAGCCTTACATGATAAAAATGAAGTGGAATTCCATCTTTGTTTGAGAAGCAAATGTGACTAATTTATACACATGAAATTTTTTAGAAATTTTAACTTAAAGTTTTATGTGCATCATGGTGTCATCTTACACAACAAGAAGATTGATTGGTTATTACTTTTAAAGTTCAAGATTTTGAAAAGGATAAGGATTTTACAGTAGAGGTGAATATCAGAGAAGAAAAAATTACATGTGTATACCAGTCATTTGAATACAATGGATTCTTTTGTCGGCATTCATTATCTATTCTTCATCATTTATGTGCATTGATTATTGCTTTCCATTATATTTTGGTGAGATGGACTGAAAGTGCAAGAAGTAGCTCCAAAATATAATGTGCCAAAACTACTTGAGGATACACAACATCGTTATAATGACTTGTTTTATTTAGCCATTTTATTAAGTAAAGAAGGATCAACAAGTCGGTAGAGCTATAATTTTACTTCTTAAGCAATGCAAGATGCCTTGGAGCAATGCAAGGTTGTTAATAGCTCTAAAAGATTCATTCTCATGGAGACTTTGACAAATAGAATACTTGTCATAATGTTGGTAGGAACAAATCAATACTTGATCCAAAAATAACAAAAACGAAAGGAAGTGTTAAGAGGATGATATATGGAATAAAAAAGGATGCAGGAAAAAAAAAAAAGAAGGTTTGTTACTCTCAAGTTTAGACAATGAAAATATTGTATTTGAAAAGAAAATACTTATGTTGATTGGTATTTATTTGTCACTTTTGCAGATGATTCCATACTAGTGACATGAGATAATAAAAAGAAAGAATTTGTTAAATAGAACTAGATTCATTTTATGTTTTTCCAAAGGTTGTGTCTTGCTATGTTGACTTGAAATACTGGTTAATGTTAATTTTGGCCTTACATTTTTAAAATTAAATTGTATTAGGTGTTGTGTCTTCCCCTAGTTTTTTTTTTCTTATTTCATTTTTCCCTCCATAAAAAATAAAGTAAAACTTTGAAGAAATGAAAAATTTATTAATTAGGCAATACTAATTTTTAGGATTAAATGAAGAAAGAGAAAATAATAAAACATCGATAAAGAATGAGAAAAAAACTATTATAATTATATCTAAGTTTGGTTATAAAAAAGACCAATAAGAACGAGTGTTAAAAAGAGTGTTGAGAGTGAGTATTACTAACATTTCTCCAAAGAGAAAACTTAATTATTTATAGTACCAAACATTTTTTAACACCTTATATAGTTTTATTTTACCTAGGATTGTCATTTGTCATAACTATTATTCTCAAATTACTTTTTCCACTCCAAATAATAACAAATATGATTATGACTATTTTAAATAATACCTATTTTCAACATCAAAATATATATAAAAAAAAGGTATTAAAATTTCATTGCTATGACCCATGCATTTTAATAGCATATAATTCCACCATATATATATATATATATAGGTTGTTATATATATATATATATATATATATATAACAACCTAACCCCTGCCCAAAACCTAAACGTTTTTTAATATTTTTAGTGATATGATTCTACAAGGATATGTAAAAAATTAAGTCTAGTTAAATCATAGGTTTAGATTCATCATCACAGATAAAACAAGAAGGTTAAATTACATTGGAAAATATCAATATCTGAAGGTTAGTTTATTTAAGGTATCAATATGTTGAGTGGTTAAAAAGAAGAAGAAGAAGAAGAAAAATCAATGTTTTGCAAAGTAAGTCAAATGAAATATTAACGTTTGGGTATTTTTTTTTATTAATTTTCCTCAATATTATATTACGAATACCTTATTTTTTTTCACTTTGTAAAATGTCAACTTCTCTTTTAACTATCAATATGTTGATATTTTGATGAGAATTTACCCTTGAAACATTAATACCTTATGATGAAATAATCCATTTTGGAAATATGGTAAGTGTTTTGATACAATAGAATCCGTATGTGAAATGTTCTCTAGGATCATTTTAAAAATCTCTATCAAACATGTAAGTACTTTATGTTTTCAAATAACAAAAGAAAGAAAAGGACATGAATGATTGTTCTCTTAGATATTACACACCAAGAAAATGATTGAACTGGTCATTATCTTAATGGAAAAAAAAAAATAGTCATTATCCTATAATATGACACACAATAGGAAGAAATAATGGATTCAATCAATCCATAACAAGATTGAAAAGGAACAAAAAAAGAGAGAAACTCTCAAAAAATACTTACCATAAAACTAATGAAAATAAGGTTTACATTGCCTTAAATATTGGTCTTCTAATGACCCTAAAGATATAAGAGTCATAAATAACTAATTAATAAAATATATCAATGAAAATTAATAAAACCATTTTATGAGAAATACGAGGGAAAATCTACTTAATAGAAAGTGCATAGGTAGAAATAGAGTCATGCTAAAAGTCATATACCTTTTGAAGCATGAAAAGTAACATTATTTCTTTTCAATCAAAACATTGTTTCACCTTTTTTCTGGTTTCAATCTTTTGTAACCTCTTAGGCATGAATTGAATCATATACTACTACAAAATGAAAAAAAAAATGCTAAAAGAATTTAGATATTCTTTATTAGCTACTTAAATAGACTACATCGAGTTAAGTTTTGCAATCCTTTAACTCAAGGTCAAGTAACCAGCTCTTGATCCTTATCATTTCCCCCAAGCTCAAGAAATTTTTCCCTTAAATATGAAATAGGATAATTACTTGGATCATCCATGAAAATCCTTACAAGCCTACCCTAGCTCAACCACTGCATCAAACAAACCTCTTTAGAGACACATGGCATGATCTTACAGAATAATATCTCCTTAAAAACTTCAACCCTAACTATAAGAAACCTTACATTAGGAATACCTATAGACAGCCTTACAAAACCACTGTCATTAAAACACTCAAGCTACATATCCTTCTAAAGCATCAAAAGATTCCTCTTTTCTATATTAGTTATCTCCTGCTCAATAACTTCATATGTTATTAATAAAGACTTCTTTTAAGGAAATTTCAAATCCATATGTGTTTCCCTTATAGCTTTTGATCATAGGATACAACTTAACTATATTTCCATCAACCAATATAGAAAAAGTATTCTCCTTCCTTCATAGTTACACTCCAATCAAATAACAAAGATGACATAATAGAATATTTGAGTTGCTCATAGCCATAGCATCACATAACATTTCATCAAAAATTTACTAAGAAGAGAAATAGGAATGGATATTTTCCCTATCACATGAATAGATCCCTTATCATAAAAAAGTGCAAACGATACAATTAAGGGTGAGATATAGTAATCAACTCCAATTTATTAACATGGTATAGCTACTAAAATCTATTATAGCACTAGAAAACTACCCCATTCTCTAGAAACTTATTATTTAAAAAATATTCTCTTGCTACTCCTTGTAAACTACTAATGATGCACTGAGATTTTTTCCCACAACTTCATTTTTTGGTATTGCCTTTTTGGTAATTACGTCAATAGTCTCCTCTTTAACCTCACTCTCCTCACTTCCATTAGCTTCCTTTACATCATCTCCTCGAAGCACAACCACCTTTTCATACTTGATAGTATATGCCATGCAACATGGACACTTAGTAGCTACATGTTCACATTTACTTCAAACTTTTTGTCTCATTACCTTTAGTCCCTTTCCCACTATGCCAAATTCAAAAGACTTCACAACGATTTTCCCTTCTCTTTTCTACACTGATCTAAACTCTTTGGAATCACACTACTCTTTCTCATCATTTTTCAAATTATTACTCTTGCTTCTCTTTTCATCATCAATCTAATAGTTGATTTACACTATCAAATTTAGAAATATTTAATGTAGATTTGTAGGTTTCTTACTTATGTCATCGTTCCATTTTCTCAGATATTGCATGGCATCCTCTAACATGCCAATCATGTATAACTCTATAACATTAAGAATCTTAATCTGTAGCCTAGGAATGAAAATGAGCAATGGCTTACTTTGGAGTTTCCGTAATCTAGCTATGTGCAATTAAGTGGTCGTTATAAGTTACTCGATCTGTCCAACTACTAAAAACCCTATGGGGTTTGGGATGAGTTTAGGGAAAACTCTTATGACCCTATAGGGTCATTGGTCAGGTTCAAGTCATAGTCATGACCCTATAGAGTTGACCCGACTGACTAAAATTACTAAGGATAAAATACAATTCATAACATCAAAACGTATTTATGTTAATTTTTTATTATTATTATAGCTCTATGATTATATAATTATATTTTTATCCTATTAAGAATTCCATTCTTTCTATGATTAACAAGTAGAGGTAGCATTCGTGTTTATATATTATATTAGTCCTCAAGTAAAGTAAATTATACTATGTTGTGTTGCAAATTGATTACCATACATAAAAAATCAATCGTTTAGTTTATTGATTTTTTTTATGTGAAGCTTCATTGTTAAATAAAAAGAAATTAAAATAAATAAGCAAAATGAACAATATATTATGAAGACAAGTAGAAAAATGGTAGATAAAAAGAATAAAAAAGGAAAAAACAGAAGAAAAAAGTGTGAAGGCAAAATTAGGTCAACAGGGCAGGGTGGGTTAAGACCATAATTCTATAGGAGCCGTCGTTAGCCATATGGGCATATCAGTTCAATGGGCACGAAGTCGATGTTTTCAAAAATTCATAAATAATTTTAATAAGTTCTGTTCAACTTCAGTTATAACTACCAATATTAGGCAAGTGCACCTACTGAAGTAGCATAAAAAGTATTAGATCGTATTCCTTGGAGATCGTGAACATCTACCCTACTCCCCTATTATCTATTATTTAGCTAGAAAAAGATTTAAAAACACATATTACAACAGCTAAACTATGTTAAGACTAAAGCATATATACATGTTTTCATGTTAAAATTGTAGGATAAGTTTGTAAATGCAAGATTAAACTTAGGATTTGCTTCACCAAATCCTTATCATGTGATTTCTCAATAAACTCAAAGAGTTGTTTGCTGGTGTATTTCCATCATCGGACTCATGAAGATAAGTTAAAACCTCTCTCAAGCTTAGAAACTCTAGATCTAGATCAGACCACCAAAATCTCTTCTCAAACTATCAGCTCTATAGATCTGCTAAAGTTTAAGAATCCTTTGTTTGAAAGCCCATTTTGGCCATTTAAAAACAAGTGATGGAAAATCTCACTATCCTTCTCTCAAGGTAATTATGAGCAACTTCATTAGTAGCATAGATCTATTCAAAAGAATAATCCCTCAATCTATTCTGTTGAAATCAAATATAGATCTAAAAGGTGCACCACACATTTAGATCTACGAAACTTACTTTGAGCTACCAAATACAAATACTAGTCAATATTTAATTAAAAGTCATTTAAAATCACATGAATCAGGATTTAGATTTACAAACCCTAAGCTAAGATGATTATTTCTCCATAGATGTAAACATTAAGCACAGATTCAGAAGAAATAGTATGGAATTAAGAATAAATATTGCAAATTAAATTCAAAATGTAGCAAAATCAAACAATGGTTAAAATGATTTTACTTAGAAAACTTCGAAATTCCTCAGCAAAAAGAAACAATTCTTTTGCTAAAGATTTCTCTCTCTATACTTTGTTAGTAATTTGTTACATATGATACACTCCTATTGGACTCTATGCATGTTTATTTATAAGCTATAGGCGTGGAAATCATGAAGATTTTATTCCCTGACGTAACAGATTTTTATAACGAAAATCATCCTCATTCCTAAGCATGCGTCGTTGAGCCAGCTGATTCATGACAACTAGACATGGCCACTTTTCGTAGATCTACTCCAAGGCTCAAATTTTGGCTGCGGTCTAAGCTGTATTCTTTTCTTCAAAGGCTTGAATTTTGGCTCAGCTTCAATTGTAGGTAAAATCTAGGGCTCGACTTTAAGGTGCAGTTGAAAGCGTATTATGAAGTCCAAGGCTCGATCATCTCGATGTAAACTAAGGTTCATGTCGATGACTCGATTTAGGGCATGGCTAGGAAATTTGCCTTGTTTTACCTTGTAAATTCCCTTAACGGGCATTTTCAATGGCCTCGATGGAAATCTATCTTTGAAGTTTGTTGTGGTTTGCTTTAATTTGAGCCGAAACTCTGTATTTGTTCTTTTCTTGATTTAGGAGCTAAAAAACAACATTTAAACAATAAAAGCACAAAATTCATAGGAATTTATCTAAAAATGGATCAAATCAGGCCTAAATTCGTATGAATAGAATAATGCATAATAGATTTATCAAATTCCCTCACACTTAAGCCTTTACTTGTTCTCAAGCAAAACATCAATTTAGCACCACAAAATAAAGTTTTTGAATAGGAACTTAATTCATGAGTGGAATCTAACTAAGTAGAACTTAATGTTCTCATTTAATTATTCTCAACCACCTATTTAACTCATCACTATACAACTTCAATCAATTCTCACTAAACTTGTGCCAAAGTTTCTTCCGCTAAAATCACTGAACTTATCCAAATAGATTAATTTTTACCCTTATTGTTTAATTAAGAATTCTAAAGTAAAAATTATTCAAAAGATCAAACAAAGTAAAAGGAACTCAATCAACTTTATCCCTTTATATATATAAGTATGCAGTTTCGTAATCATCTCTCTAAGCATCATAGTAAATAATGAAGGCATGCATATCAATTCATCCCCTAAATCTTCTTCTTTATTTGTGCTTTCATTTCATTTTTATTAATTATTTATGTATTTCAAAGCTCCAGAGGGGAAGGTTTTGCCTTCTTCTTTCATTTTCCTATGGAAGGATTTTTGACCCTATATTTTCGCTTCTTCTTTCCTTTTTTTTTTTTTTTTGTTTTAGATTAGATTCATGGCTTATTTAAAATTGGTAGAGGGGTCATGAGATTACTCTTCTGAGGGACTAACTCTTGCCCATTTCAACCCTAAACGCATGATCGTTTCCATTTTCATTTTTAGTTTTAGATTTAGATAAAGCATAATGAAAAATCATCAAGTTATAAACATCATTTGAACCTCCATTAAAGACTACAAAGCTCTCAAAATGACTAGAATGAAAAACATACAAATCATTGAAGTTTTTACAAATCAATTGAGTAACCTTACTAGAGACCTTAAGCTAATTGTAGCTCTAAATTTTTATATTAAATAACAAGTAAAACTACTCCACATGGATATTGTAAGGTGATTTACACATAGTAAAGTTAACTCAAATATAGGATGATGTTATTCATTATTAGCTCAATGAAGTCATATGGTGATTTTTGTTTCAAATTTTAGCTATTTCATTATTTTCCTATATTTTGTGGAGAAAAATGATCATTTAAAGTGCAAATACCCTATTATTGACATATTATTATTATTCTCAACCCTTCTTGCTTAATTCCCTTCTCTTATACTTAAGATGAACATTGTCCTCAATATTTTAAAACATGACTAAACAAACAGGGGAACATCAACAATTTAAGCATAAAGTAAGAGTTAAAGTTAGAAGTTTAAGAAACTTCTCTATTTTAGATTCAAGGGTTGAAGTATTCTTGAGATTGGGGCTTCGTTACTGCCAGGTTAAAGCTATTTAAAGACTAACAAATGAGGCAAAACATCAGTAATAGACTATGGCTCTATTAGAACCACAACTTAAAAATCGGACAAAAGAATTTCTAAGTGATTTCTACATTTTGACTTATTTTTTTTAACTAAACTTAGTTTAGTTAAAAGTAACCTACATAAGAAAAAAAAAAACAAACTTTTTCTGCTACAAAGAATCGTATATATACAAGGAATATAAAGAATAAATTGAATAAAGTATTAACTAAGCTAAGAAAAGAAAAGAAAAGAATATATATATATATATATATATATGATATGACATAGGTTTTAAACTATTCTAAAGAATGAAAGAATAAAAGAATTAGAAAGAATGAAAAAATAATACAAGGTTTTTAGATGTTTTAACATTAAGGGGGTAGTGTTTTTCTTCAAGTTGGTATAGGTTGGCTTTATTCCTTGCCTTGATTTTTCCCTTGTTCTCTTATTTGTATGCCCACTGTGGGTATACTTTCAAAAGCTTTGGCCTTAATCCTTCTTTTTGGTGCCTTCTTAGAAGGATCAGCCCCTTTTTCTGTTCTTCTTTCTCAATTCTACAAATTTCATCTTGTCTATACTCTTCTTATTCTAGTTGCTATTGTAACTAAAGGGAACTGAGATAATCATTCTTCTCTTACTCTATCATGAACTTAGTCTTCTCCATATATTTCATTTCTTCAAATTGTCTTGCCTGGAAATCCATAGCTCTCTTTTGCTTCTCCTCCTCTCTCTTTCTTTCTTTTGTTGGGTAAGGTCTCTTTCCTTAATTCTTTGCTCATAAGCTTTTCTAATAGCTAAAAGCTCCTTTTTGGTCCTCCTTGCCTACTTCTTGAAGCCTTCTTTCTTGCCACCATCAGCATTAACATTGTCCATCCTGGTTTGTTGCTGAGTCTATTGTGGATGGGTTTCACTGAGTAGTGGCTGAGATTATGGTTGTTGGAGGGGAGCTTCTTCTTCTTTTTCTACTACAGTTGTCTGGGGTATTAGTGCTTTAAGGTTGGACTTCTTTTTTTTTTTTTTTCATGAATGCCATCATAGTAATATCATCATACTCTTCATCTTCTTCACTGCTCCTACTAGAGAGGGTAACATCACTTTCTTTTTTATTTTCTAACCTTTTGGCTACTAGAGCCAAGCCATGTGCCACTACAGCATGTGAAAGTCTTTATTTTTCGTTCCTATATTTTTCTCTTCTTTCCTCATAATCTGTTGCTAATTTTCTTTCATAAGCCTCTTGTTCAACATTTTTCTTTAACCTCTCTTGGATTTCCATATCTATCTTATGCCTCAAATCTTCAACTTTAGCAGTTACCTTTGCTATATTCTCATTAGTGTCCTTAGCTACTTGGAGTTGGTCATCTTTTTCCATAGTCTCAACACTAAAGCCAACGTCACGCCACCAGAAACTGTGGCATTGCCTTCTTGTTCAGTAGGAACAGTGAGGGCTTCTTCTTTTAGAGAGGTATAAAAGACTGCTTGCCATTCTTCATAGGCCCCATCTTGCACAAGCTCAAAAATTTTTACAAAAATTTCTTTGAATATGTTGGCATCTTCTTTATTATTCTCCTTTCTTCTTTATTCTTCTTCTTCAACTCCTTCACTTTCATCTACAACCTCAAAGTTGTATCTCTTGTATTTCTTAAAGGTTCTCTTCTTAACATATCTTTTGACCCTCCTGCCCTTCTTCTTGAGTTCTAGATTTATGGGCTGAGGTGAAGGAATAGGTTTTCCCTCTTCATGTGATCGTGGTTACTGCTGAGATGGTTCTAAGGTAGGCTCTAGAGCTTCATTAGAGGGGATTGTCTACCCAATCCTTTCAAAGAATATTTTGTCAAAGGACTCTCCTAGAGAAACGTCGCTCATAACTATTGCTACTTCCTCCATAACTATATTGAATATCTACCACATATGGCTTTAAATATTTCCTCCTCTGCTTCTAGATTCTCTTGTAGTCTACCTTCATTGTTAGCTTCCTCAGCTAGTTTATTAAGATCAATATCATCCCTGCTGCTATCATTATTAACTGCATCATGGTTCAAGGAGTCATAATCTTCATCCAAAAATTCATCTTGAATAATCAGCTTCCTCCCCCTCTTCTTTTCTGATCTCTTGGTCCCTCTGAAGGTTTTAGTAGAGCCTTTACTTTGACAACAAGAGATAAGATAGCCTTGGGGGTAGGATCTAGAATGGGTGAGTAGGGGGGTTAAATTTGTGTTTGAGTTGTTTTTTAGATTGGTGATGAATGTGTTTGGAGGATAGCTTCATTGTCCTCACTTGAATAGTGAGCAAGCAACTTAGCCAATGGTACAGGATTGGATGGTTATATTTAGGGTTCTTTGGGTGGTAATGGATGTATATGTATAGGTAAGATGGGTAGAGATGGTATGTGTGCAGGATGTAGTGGGGATGGTATATATGTGAATGGTGAAGGTGGCCTAACTTTATTATCATCATCATCATCATCATGATCTGACCCAAACAACGCACATTCAGGTGATGGTTGTTTGAATTTTCTAAGTGATTGAGGACCATGGGTAAGGATGTCTATAAAGTTGCTTCGTGTTCTCCTTTAGATCTTCCATGTTTTATCATACTTTTCCTCAATAGTAGTCAGATTCTCCTTTAATCTTTAACTTTAGCTTCAAGTTTGTTGAAGTTGGCTACAGAAGGTTGCGATGGAGTTGTTGGAGCAGGTGGTTGCTGTTCTTGTGCAATGGCAATAGGTTTATGCTCAAGTTCCATAGTTTACTGTATGTTTGCAGTAGGTAGAGTAGCAAGTGCTTGTCTTGTTGCTAGTGTAGTAGCAAGTTGAGTTCTTACCTCTACAATTCCCTAATCCTTGAAAGACTTATTGTTCAAGACCTTGAATTTGCATACTATATCGATAAGCTCTTGCTCTGGCCATAACCACAGATTCTTCAAAATCGTTACAATTAACCCACTAAGGAATATTCCTTTCCCTTACATACTTGCTTGGTGTCTAATCCTCCATGCTACTATCAGACCCACATTCATCTTCTTCCTCCCTAACATACTAAATAATGGATGGAGTTTAGGTTCAGTTATTATTGCTGCTCTCCCTATCTTGGAGAAAATGCTCTTGGTGAGCATGTAATGAAATAGCCTAGCACTTTTCTTCTTAAAGTTGGAGCCAGTTGTCTTAGAGGGGAAAAATCTACCTTAAATCTCTTCTGCCACAAAATGCTTCAAATGTTCCTTTGATATTTCAATCGGTAAGCCAGTGAGGTCTTCACTCAAAACTTCTGCTTCCTCATCGTACAACCCCATGGTTGCTATAAATTTCATCATTGGTACCTCCTTGTACTGACCAAAGATAGAAACTAATAGCATCATTCAAACTAGGGCTCTAACACCTTGTTATGAAACTTGTCATAAATGCTAAGGTTACTTCCCTATAAGCTTCTTCTTTTATCTAAAAAATTCTTTCCATGCTTGGGTCTTCGAAATGTCCCCTAAACTCATCCTCCAAACCAAAATTCTTATCAAACCCCACTCCATAACAACATTCACAGCAATTTGTTTCTTTACCAGAAAAGTCTTAAATATTTCCACGTCCTCAGCATTTAATCCTATAGGAGTTCAAGGAGTGGTACTTACTGGGCCTTGACTCAATTATAGCCCTTTTGGATTGTTTTTGAGGTTGATTTTATGTTCTCTTTGATGTCATTTATGCAAAAATAAGACAAACAACATAAATGTTGTGGTCAAATCCATTATAAAAGAAAAAATTCTACCCTAGTTTCTCAACTAAACCTAATATAGAATTGTTACATTTACTTGAATAAATAAACATAGGGCATAACCATTTATATCTTTCCTTAAAGAATTTCATATTGATTTTAATTACATTCTTGTTATCTAACTTCATGTTATTATATTTACAAAAAGAGATAGATCTAAAAACAACCCTGAACTCCTAAGTTCATTTTGAACTTCTTTGAAGCCGTAAAGTCTTAACAAGGTTTTGCAAAATTGTTGGAACAAGAAACAAAGTTTGCTAAACTTGTTTGAATCATCAAGAAAGCTACTTATCATATTACACCTAACTCTGTATACTTTTGAAACCTTAAAAATATGAAAAATTTACTAACATTTATACTATTATAAACCAGAAACTAAAGAATAAATTTAAAGAAAAGATCTTAGCTTATCAGTGTGATGCAAGGAATGATGAAAAGAAATGATCTTTAGCGAGTTTGCAAATGCAAGTGTATTGAGGGTATTGAGAGCATCTATCGGGTTTTAGAATTTTGAATGAAGTAGTGAATGAGAGGGAAACAACAGTATTATTGTTTTTATAATAAACATGTTGTGGGTTCAACCGATGGCTTGATTTAGAATATAGTTATTATTTATTGAAAACAAACAAAAAGAATTAAAGAATTGAGGCTTTTATTTAAGTCACGACTAAAAGAATAAAGAATAAAGGGATCGAAGCCTCGACATAGGTCTTTATTTATCTTGCAAAAAAATGTCGCGAACTTTATTTATGTCATAGGTTAAGGAATAACAAAGAATAAAGAATTAAAGACAATCGTATGTCACTTTCATGGGCTTGGTTCAAGCCGCAACTAAGCTGTGACCAAAAATTGTTTTTCATTTTATGAACCATTGGTTGGCTCGCAGCCAAAATTACCAAGTGGATTCTTGCAAAAACGCTTTATAATAATCCTTAAAGTATAAAATGCAACATAAAGGCAATTATTTCGCTATAATTCATCTTTCAAATAAAGAATTTCATGGAAAACATCATTCATAGACTTCAACATCATCATCCACAAATTAATCAAAATCAGATTCTCAACAAAACCTGTTAAGAGTCTCTATAAACCATCAAATTCATCAAACCAAAAAAAAAAAATTACCAACGATACTTATTGTCTTTCTCCAAACATCTAATCATCATCAAAATCTCATGAATCAAATTCTCTTAAAAAGAAAACAAAATCTACCTTAAACAATAAAAGAAAAGCTAGGATTAATCATCCTAGGAGTCCATCTTTCTCAATTCTTAACTTGTTCTCTAGGATTAGCTTCTGCATTGGCAGGTAATGATCATTGAGGTCTTTTTGAAAGGAGTTTTGAAATTTGACCTCATTGTATCTCCAAGTTATAAATTGCAGCAGAATGGTTTCTTAAAGTGGTATCAATGGTCTATTACCTAGCCATAGATGCTTTGATGAACTGAGGAATAATTCCTTCAAAGAACTCTTGCTAGCCTGTGAGACATTTGACCCTTGACTTTATTGATCTAAAAGTTTTGTGGGTTAAAGCCAAATTGTTTGAAATTGTTATTACTCCACCTAAAATTTGGATGGTTTCTCTAGCTAGGTTTATATGTATTACTATAGGGTTCATTCTTTGATCCATTGAAATTATTCACATACTCCACATTCTTAGAAGTCATACCCACAACATTCTATCCAAAACTACCATCTACCATGTTCACTTGGTTAGTCCCCATGGTCATGCTATCCACCTTTCCAGTCAAGGCTTCTATCTTGGAGGTCAGATTTGTCACCACATTAAGCTCAAAAGTCATCTAGTCTTCTCTTTCTTAGCTTTCACAGATAACCATTGGTAGTGGTAATTGGTTATGTCCTTAAAAAGGTTCAAACACTCCACAAGAGATTTGTTACTTAGGTTACCTCCTGTTACTGCATCAATAAGTTGCATAGTGTTATAATTCAGTCCATTGTAAAAATTTTGGACCTCAATCCATTTTAGAAGTCCATGGTGTGGGCATTTACCTAGCAACTTCTTCCATCTCTCAAAAGCTTCATAGGGAGTCTCACATTCCAACTAGTGAAAAGAAGCGATATCTGCTCTCAACTTTGTAATTCTAGAGGATGGGAAATACTTTCTCATAACATTTTCAATCATTTGTTGCCAGGTGGTTATAAACTATCTAGGCAAACTATTAAGCCATTTCTTAGCATTACACCTCACAGAGAAAGGAAACAATCTTAATCTAATGTCATCATTAAAGGCTCCATTGATCTTAAATGTGTCTCAAATCTCTAAAAATTGTTAGAGGTGAGTGTTTGGATCCTCATCCTGTAATCCATCAAATTGAACATATTATTGGACCATCTGGATCGCATTTGGTTTAATCTCAAAATTATTAGCTACCACCGTAGATCTAGCTATACTTGTGTTGGCTCAATCAAAGGTGGGCCTATAGAAGTCCATCATAGTTATAGGAGGATGGTTTACCCTACCTAGGTTATTCTCTTCATTCAACACATCACTAGATTCATGGAACTCTTCTTCTAGATTGTTGACTAAGTTGACTCTATGGACTATGTTTTGATCTCTTTTCCTCTACTTCTTGATAGTTGTAAGCCCCAAAAAATTTTAGTAAATAATTCTAAGATAAACTTCGAAAACAAACCCTAAAAATCACTCCGAATTAAAACCGAACTTCGATAAGCCTCAAATTCCGAACGAATCCAGAAATTTTCGAATCGTGAGAAAAATAAGAATCCTTAAAAATGAAATAGGAACTCAAAATACTTCAATTCCAAAACCGCTATGCACGACAAACTCTATATTTAACTCCAATTTATAAAATCGGGTAATATAGAGCCCAAAGACAAAGTATTGAAAAGTAAATAATGATTAACCTTCGGAAATAAAAACTCAATCCAAAGAATTCCGAAATCGTTTAGAGATATTAAATACTTATAAAAATCAAACTCAAAATAAATTTCTCAAATCATATATGTTGTATAAACATAAAATATCAGTTTCTAAATTGGCAAAGGTATAAACCAGAAAGTCAACCGGAAAACCTAAGTCCATGAAACTCCCAAGAAACCCCGTAGCCTAGATCCGACAATCCCATGTTCCCAAACCGAGGAGTCGGAATAAGAGAAAAAGGTGTAGTTGGTTCGTATTAAATATAGGATGCTCTAAAAGATGAGATTAATGAATTTTCAATCTATTTCCAACCCAGTCAGGTACAGACTTCGAAAAGTGTGCCTCGGGATTTGAAATATTAAAAATATGTTATTAATGCCGTTAGACTCATATTTTTATAAGGATCTCTAAAATATTAGTTTTATAAATTTTTGATAACTAGAATTACTTGATTTTGCGATTTTATTTGTGTTTCTTTACTACCGGTAATTAGCTAGTCTTTCGGTACTATTTACTATTATTCATTACACAATTTTATTGTTCTTATAATGTATACCACATTTTTCCTAGTAATCAAATAAACTTCAGAAACCGGAGAACGAAACCACATATCGGTTTAGTTCAAGCTTAGTGAAAGGAGCTTAGAAACCCTAGATCCGGCTTTCCTTCGATTTCATAACAAAAGAAGTTTTATAAGATAAATTAATGTGAATTATTGTTTTAAGGTATATTTCAAACCTTAGAAAGTTATAATTTAGGAAAAATTTCCATTCCGGGCCTTCCCGAGCTCAATTACGGAAAAACGAGCCCCGGGACCAGAAACTCAGAAAAATACTCCATATTATTCATTAGAACCAAAATTTTATAAGGATTTCAAAAATATAAATTTCATAATTTTTCGGGCTATAAAAATTACAGTTATAGCTTTTTTCCCGTATTTTCTTTACAACCGGTAAAGTAGATATCTTGTCTACTATTCACAAGTACAACCTACACTACACACTATCCATACCCTATTCTTACATCCTTACAACTACTCAATTGTATTTTCTTTTCCAAGAAATTTTTGTCTCTTATTAAATTATCATTTTTATTACATTTTATTACACAATTTCAATTTCAAATAAAATTAGTTCTCTCTCCCTCTTCCTCCCCATATGGCCGGCGCAATTTCCCTCCCAATATGCCCTAAATTGATTTATTTTATCTCTTTTATTACTTCAAACAAACCCTAAATTCACTAATATAAATAATCCTTAACTTTCTCTCTCCTTTATTTCATTTTCATTTGTCTAAAAATCACAAAACACTCTCTCCACTTCCCCCCTATTGCCGTGAGCCTTCTCCCCATTTCACACACACACACAACAAGCTCTTTTCTTCTTCATTTCTTCATCAAAGCCTTCCTTAGGTGATGATTTTTAAGTTTATTACTCCTTAAACTTGTAATGGCAAGACTATTCTTGTGTGTTTTCACCTTAAATCCCCATGAGCAAATGTTAGGGATGAGAAACCACTAGTACAAAAATATCAAGCCATCACAAGGGGTAGATCTTGAGTTTAATGAGTTTTTGTTGAATTATTATTATGTTCATGCATGTCAAAGTAGAGATCTTGCATCAAAAATATATGTTCATGCCCTTAAATTCATTTTCATGCACTATAAGTTGTAGATCTAGTGCTTAGACACTCATGTTCTTCTTGACATTCATGTTCATATTAATATTTTGTATCTTTATGCATTGATGATCATAAAAGCTTAGTTTTTGTATGTATAAATGTATTAGTTGATAGATCTTCATGAGTATAAGGCAAGGAACTTGAAAAGAAAAGATTTTTGTTAGAAAAGTTCAAAGGAGAAATTCGGATGATTTTTGGAACTTATTTTAAAAGCCCTTGAAACCACTTTAAAACTCATATTTTACATGAAAAATGAAAGGTATATATAATAGGTATCTCTAAGGAATGATTTTTACAAGTTGAAATGAGTTCAGGCATGAGTAATTGGTAAAACAAGTATTGGAATTAAAATAGAAAATTTTGAGTTAGTGATCAAATTGTCAAATTCGTAATTTGAGATGATGCATATGTAATCACCTAGTATTTGAGCTCAAATTGCAAGTGTTATGTGTTGAAAGAAGTCCTTAGACAATAGATATAGTAAATCTTCTAATTTTGATGCATTAAACAAGTTTTCTCATAAGAAATATGCAAGAAATGAAATTTTCTAAAATTCGGATTTTTGTGAAAAACTTGTTTAAAAACATATTTGTAAGGTGAAAAATGTGAATTTCTAAGTATAAATGAAGGTCTTGGATAGTATAGATGATGAAGACTCATTTTTATTTAGATAACAAGTAAATTCTAAGAATAAAATCCTAAAACACTAGGAGATGCAAAAATTGGAAAGAATGGAATTTTAAGAAATGACTATTATAGAGTCTTGTACTAATTAGGAGTTCTTGAAAGTTTCATTATCAAAAATCATCAATACTATGCATATATTGAACTCATTACATGTCATTCATGTTAGGAACTCATTCATATTTTATCTACCCATGAATCATTAACTAGAAACATTTTGATTGAGTGCGAAACAATTTTTCGGAAATGACAAAGTTACAGACCTGATCTGACTCCTCTGTTCCGCGATCTAAAAGTTTTCGAAATTTGAAAATAATACTAGGAATAGATATATCTTTCGAAGTAAATAGAAATCGATATAAAATTTACGAAATTCCGAGTTAAAATGACCAAGTTATGGCCGTTTTAAGTTGGAACTTCCGCGAGTAGAGAGAATCACAATTTTGATTAGTTTAGATATATAGCTTGAATTAGTTAAGTGATGAGATTCTTATTAGATTATTCTTTTTGGTAGATGATCCCGAGCACGACGATACCCTACCACCCGACTACTACTATTAAGAGACCGGCGTACCATGGTCGTGTGAGTATCTCTTCCGATTTCAATTATTGCTTGTGATTGTAATGATAAATGCACTAGTTGTTAAGCAAAGATAAAAAGAATGTATATGAAAGATGGGGATGGTTGGGAATTATATTGTTTGCTGTTGATATGTGAAGTTGAACTTAAAGAATATCGAAACCGAATGATAAGTTATTGCTTATATAGAGATGAGCTAGAATTGATTGTCTACGAATATTGCTTGGCCACCTAAAAGAATTTGATTAATTGATTATTGGACTTCAATTATTACTGAAATCATTCATATCACGATGGGGATGGAGCATTAGCATCTGTTGGTTAATCGTGATCCATAAAACAAATTGTTGGTTAATCGTGATCCATAAAACGAAATATTGTCCAGTTGACCGTGAGCTTAAACGGCGTCGTACCGCAGGATTCGTTAATCTACTAACCCAGGATAGAGGGCGCAAGTCCATCCACATATGATTTCTGGCTAGTCATATGTTTGTTGAACTCACTTGTTTGATGCATTCACTTGATTGGTTAATCACTTGCTTGATTGCTATGTTTTAATTGTGATATGGAAGTTTTCACTCATTAAGCTAGTGTAGCTTATACCCCAATAGTTTTCTGTTACAGTATGAATACCTTTGGCTATCTCCGAGGACCCGTGGACATCAGGTACAGTTCTTAGATATTAAGGAGCTTTCGATAAGGCCGGGACCTAAAAGTAGAAATAGACTTCTAATCCTGTTTCTATGCACTAGTGCCGGAAGGATAACACAAGGAATTTTGTGAGCCTGAGAACTCTTAACATTGTTAACGGGGATATGCCCCTAGTTCATGTAATAGAATAGTTTTCTATGAGACGGTCATGATTTACATTCTTGTTGCTATGTATGTCTCCTTAAACTACTACAAAGCAAAGTATGGTCTCTATATGTTGAGAGTGAGCCTTACACCCGATGTTCAAACTCATGGGAAGGCTAAGGTTGCCTTACTTGAATTTAAATATTGAGTGTGGCGGACTGTTACGTGTATGGTACTCTTTGGGGCGTGACAATAGTTCTCCCTATTCTTTGTGGTTCTAAGGTAAAGGGAAATAAGGTGTGATATTGACTCTTAATCATAATCCTACAATTTTATTATGAAAGAGTTAGTCTACAACATTTCTATTTTACAACAAAACAAAACAATAGCTATATTACAACAAAAGAACTAAATTATAACAACGACATTTATATACAAAAAAGAATTACTAATAAAAGAATTAAAGAATTAAAGTGTTATGCAAAAAATAAAACTAAACAAACAAAACTATACAAAAGAACTATAAAAAGAAAACTAGACAAGCATATTTACAAACAGAAAAGGGTATGTACAACAGAAAGCTACACACAAAAATATATACATATGTATAGATAAACCAAAAGAATATTTCCATAAATAGAAAATAAGAAAAAAGAAAGGTAAGTACTTGATAAGTGTCTAAGGACCTTTATTATTCACATTGTTTTGATAGTTTATTATATAGATCTGTTATGACTTAGTAAGGAAAAAGATACTCATGTGGTTAAAATTTTAATTTCAGGACTAACGAAAGAATTTGAGCTAAATGAAGACTTCTGAATGAGTTAAGCAAGATTTTATTGAAGAAATAGGAATTTGGAAGATTTATAACATAAACAAGAATCTACACAAGATGTGTAGAATACTGGTGTTAGAGATAAAAAAAACAACTAACAAGCATTTTAGAAGTACACAAGGATCATACACAATCAGTGTAGGTGCTCACATAGAGGATCAAAAGTGACCAGAACCGATTTTGAAAGTACACGGCCTATCTACACAATCTGCGTTTGTGGTCGTGCAGCATTGGATTTCAAATATTTTGACAATTTTGAAGGAATACTAACTCAAGGCCGGCAGCGTACCAAGTGGCTTACACTGTCCAGTTTTGAAAATTCTCCCGTTTTCATACTACACGGCCTCGAACACGGGTTGTGTAGGATGCTCGTGTAGAAGACAATTTTCCCCTCCTATAAATAGCATCCTTAGCTTGTCTTTATGACAATTCCATATTCTTCTTACAAACCTTAGAGAGCAAAAGAGGTGCTTTGAAGAGAGAAACACCAGACCTTAATTAGAGATCACAAGACTTTATCTTTGAAGGGTGTAATCATGTCTTATATCTATTTTTTCATGCTTTACCATTGTAATAATCTTCACGTAGAAAAGCAATCTTCTTACCGTAGATCTTGAGAAACCTTAACCCTAATGTAGAAATTGAGTGTTTTTATTAATGGAACTTTATGTTTCTTGAGTCTATTCATATGTTTTTATTGTCTTGTGATTGATTTGTGGCTAGAATTAATTGCATATGTGATTTCTTTTAGATAGAAGGAAATTTCATCTAATTGAATAAATCTGTATGAACAAAGAGATTTGAATATGATTCTAGACATAGATTACATGAATTTTCTACATCAAGATTTCTTCTTTTTAAGAAACCTTTATCTTTAATGCAATTTTGTATGCATCTATTCATGAAAGAAATTACCTTTGGACGTATAGAATTAGAATTCAATCATCTTGAAAGCGAGATTGATGAATCTAGGGTTCCTGCAGTTCAAGAACATAACAATCCATTAATGAACATTATAGAAGTTTGAATAGGGTTAGAGGCTGTAAACCCTTGAAAATTTCATAATTCTTAGAAAATAATCCTAAGAGTCAAACATTAAAATCAAAACCTAAAAATCGAACTAAGTTAAAACTTAATAAGATCAAAAATGATATTTCTTAATCTTAAGAAAAAAAGAAAACCCTCAAAAACAAAATAGAAAATCCAACTATCGGTTAAATCAACATCCGTACGTCAATCAAACCATCTACTCGATTCCTAAAACGCAAATCAAAACGATATATCCAAATAACGCTCGACAACAAAATGCTAAGATGATGCGGATCTGGATATGCTCTGATGCACAAACTCGATAAAGATGTAAACTTTCTTTTTAGGGTTTTTCTTTCCAATAATATGAAACTAGCAAAAACAAGATGGATATGAATAAGTATATTGTTCGATAGATGCCACGAACAATAAAACCTAAACTAGTTTGTGTTTGGATTCGAGATTGATAGATGCCACAACCTAGAAAACTAACACGGAGTCAATGAAACATTATGTTCAATGACAATATTCGCCACAACACGATATAACTCACGAATTGATAAGAATATGTATGATCCAAAGAGAAAAACAATCTCAATAAAATCAATTCAACCTTAAATAGGTTTCCACACTCAAAGTGTTCTAATAAAAATACTCCAAAATCTTATTTCTATATTTCATACTAACCTTAATATATAGGCTATTACAAGGCAGTTACGTAACTGAAAAATCATAATTGTGGCAGTTACGTAACTGATAACGTAACTGAAGAAAAAACATAATTACGGCAGTTACGTAACCGATAACGTAACTGAAAAACATAATTGAAATTAATCCCTATATCAATTAAAAAAATAAAATAAAGAAATTCAAATAGACACAATCCTTTAATCTCTTGTATCCCAAACTTTAACTTGTGATTTAATGATCATAACTCCCGTCAACAAGCCTTCTTTTTCTTTAACTGGATTATTGATCTTGAACTTGATGGGCTCAATTGATGATGCTACATGGATCATATCATTCCCCCTTTCTTCGAAAAGATTCGTCCTCGAATCTTCGTTTTTTAGACACTTCAAAATTGCAAGGAAGGAATTTAGATTGAGATTCTAATTCATCTTGATCTTCTTGAGGACACAATTCTTTGAATCCCTGCATTGAGGAATCAATTTCTAGGAAAAGAAAAATCATTAGTTGATAAACAAATATTACTCTCTAGTGTTTCACACTCTGATTCTTTTTCCTCAGTGCTCACCAAAGTGTTTTCATCACACTTTTCCTTACTCTCACGCTTGTGTTTTTCTCTCTCTCTAAAACTTTGAGCTATTGTCATCTGATCCATACAAGCCTCCAAAGGATTGAGAGAGACTAATTTCACCCATCTTTTGTTTAAAACAAAAGAATATCGATCATTGTCCTCATCATATCTGGCTTTCCTCTGAAATTGCCATGGTTGTCCCAAAAGAATATGACAAGTTTCCATTGGTACAACATCACATAAGACTTCATCATTATACTTGCCAATCGAAAAGAAATTAGAACCTGCTCAGTCACTTGAATTTCTTCATACCCTTTTGACAACTTTAATTTATAAGGTGTTTGATGCATGCTAGTTTTCAAATTCAATTTTTCTACCATCAAGATACAAAATTTGCGTAACACCCACCATCAATCCTCAAACTGCATGTTTTGTCCCTTACATGGTTTACATGGCATCTAGTGTAAAATTTAGGATCACCAGAAATCTCATCAACATCATGCCTCACAGACTAGATCTCACTTGCACTTTACTCATAACTAATTTTTTTTTTTTTTCAGACAACTCAAACCCTAGATAGCAAAAAAAATAAAACCCTCGACAACAAATCAAAGTCCTCTTTTTTTTTTTCTCTCAAATCCAAATCGAACCCTAAAAATCAAAGCTTTTTTTTTTTTTTTTTTGACAAATGGAACAATATAAAGATGGTTCTTTTCTTTCTTTTTTTCTCTTTTTTTTTTGACTCAAGAACCCTAATCAAGAACAACAACAATAGATAGCAAGATTAAATAAAGATAAAAGGATAGATTACTTGTGACAAGAAACCGTAGCTCTGATACCAAATGATGCGGATCTAGATATGCTCTGATGCACAAACTCGATAAAGATGTAAACTTTCTTTTTAGGGTTTTTCTTTCCAATAATATGAAACTAGCAAAAACAAGATGGATATGAATAAGTATATTGTTCGATAGATGCCACGAACAATAAAACCTAAACTAGTTTGTGTTTGGATTCGAGATTGATAGATGCCACAACCTAGAAAACTAACACGGAGTCAATGAAACAATATGTTCAATGACAATATTCGCCACACACGATATAACTCACGAATTGATAAGAATATGTATGATCCAAAGAGAAAAACAATCTCAATAAAATCAATTCAACCTTAAATAGGTTTCCACACTCAAAGTGTTCTAATAAAAATACTCCAAAATCTTATTCTATATTTCATACTAGCCTTAATATATAGGCTATTACAAGGCAGTTACGTAACTGAAAATCATAATTGTGGCAGTTACGTAACTGATAACGTAACTGAAGAAAAAACATAATTACGGCAGTTACGTAACGATAACGTAACTGAAAAACATAATTGTAATTAATCCCTATATCAATTAAAAAAATAAAAATAAAGAAATTCAAAAAGACACAATCCTTTAATCTCTTGTATCCCAAACTTTGACTTGTGATTTAATGATCATAACTCCCGTCAACAAGCCTTCTTTTTTCTTTAACTGGATTATTGATCTTGAACTTGATGGGCTCAATTGATGATGCTACATGGATCATATTAAGATCTTAAAACCCTCGGTGAATTTTAGAAACAGAAATTTCAATTTTCACCAAAATTCAAACTGAGTCAACTCATAACCCTCGACTCGGTTAAACGATCCCGAGAATTGAAAACTATTAAATAATCATAAATAAAATGAGATAAACCATACATATCGAACTAAAAATATAATACGGTCAAAACTTTAAAATTATATTTTACGAATAACTCAACAAAACTGGAAGTCAAACCGGAACCCTAAAAGTCAACAAAGCTTACAACATACCCTAATGTTTAAGATCGGCAATCCCGCGCTCTTAAACCCTAAACAATGAAATGAAAATAATTGTTGATAATATCGTAATAATATAAGAAAACTTAAAAATATCATATTTGTAAATTCTTAGTGTCCTTCAGATCTGAACGGGATCAGTTTTCAAAATCGTGCCCTTGTACACCGGACAGCAAAATATTCCATTAATACCAATAGGCTCGTAAAAAATACAAGGTTTTCAAAAATATTAGTTTTAGAATTTTTTCGGTAACTAAAAATTACAAATATCACATTTATACGCGTATTTTTATTACTACTGGTATTTTAATTATCTAGTTTACTATTCATAATACTTTTCAACTATTCATTACTATTCCTCTATCTCTACTTTTTCTTACCACTTTTTCTTACACCTACATACCTATTTCTTACAATTTTCTTTTCCTATAAAAATTCTACACAATATATTACTAAACTTCTCTTACACTTTTCTTCTAAAAATAATTTTTAATCAAATTTTCTCTCTCCTTCTTCCCATTGCCATCCACCCCACTCTCTCTTCCCTCCTCATTTATTTTCTTTTTCAATTAATTAAATTACATCTAATTTTCACTCTAAAATTCTATAAATACCCCATTCCTTCTTCAATCTTTCACACAATTCATTTCACTACCAAAACTCTCCTAAAATCTTTCCACAAATCCTCTCTTCAAAATTTCTCCAAAACTCTCTTAAACTAATTCTTCACAAAAATCATTCCTTATATACAAACTATCTACCACATATCACTACCCATAATACCTCATTCATCTATCATCTTCATACCACATAAACACTTTAGATAAACTTCTTCCAACCATTTATTTACTCATGTCATATAACTTAACATGACTATGATATTCTTTTGAAACTCATATGAGTAGTAAAAGCAACAACATGTTCATGTTTGTTCTTGCACATGAACTTCCTATTTTATTATGTTATGTTGATTTTATTGTTGTTATAATGCTAATTACTTATTCATATCTAACTAAATATATTTATGTATTTATATCTAATCTTTAGGGCATATAAGTCACTTGTTATTTATTTAATTTCATGCTTTGTAATTTATTTATGTTATGCTATTTCTTCAAGACTAATCTGTTAGTCTTAAACTTGTCCATATCAAGTCAAAACAATCTTTTCTTTATTTTTTTTTATTCTTTTGGGACTACTCTATTCTTAGTCCTAGGATGCCTTGATGAAGCTAAGGCTCCCAATACTTGACCGAGATACCTTGATGAAGCTAAGGTTCCTAATACTTTATATTTTTATTATCTTGCTTATTACTATTTGTTTCTAGTATTTTCTCATTTCTTATTATTTTACATGCTCATAATACTTGCATCTACATAATGTATTGTCTAAACTTGTAATGGTTGTGCTATGGGTGTATTGGGGAGGCTTATATGCATGTAAAGGGTTGGGGTTTTACATGTAGGGGATCCATGATTCACCACCAAAGTAACCCCTGCCCAATTCCTTCACGTACTACAGACCGCAGGAGTCACCAGCAGAGGGATGAAGCTTGTCCCACAAGGTTTGGCTCAACCCTTTTTACATGCATATAAGCTCCCCAATACACCCATAGCAAAATTACAAAAATAATTTAAAAAGTAGAATTTACTTTATTAAAGGAAACTTAAACTAAATTTCTATTATGTGATTTATCACAAAATAATGAGTTATTATCAACAACATAGAATAGAGTAATACAAGTTTTCTCAAATAACGAAGATAGCTTTACCAGGTAACATAAGAAATAAATAATTTCTTTGTATATTATCGTAACCTAAGTTTTAGTCAATAATTTGTTAATATTCAAGTTTTCACAAAAGCTTAAGATTAAACTCTTTTTCACTCCATAACAAAACTAAGAAACAAACTAGTTTTCAAGTTAAGATGAATTCAATCCATAAAGTTATAACTATTAGTGTTTTTGCCCAAGGCCAAATATTTGATATTTTCATTTTATAATTTGTTAGAACAATAAAATGGATTATTCCCAATCGGATTAATAATTCTTATGTTATAAATTATTTAATAATTTATTTCGTAAATTATTTTATAATTTATTATTATCCCTAATAAGAGTAGGGGATAAAGTTTTATTCGCATGAATAATAGACTTTAGTATAAATAGAACGTAAGACGCTCTAGGGTTAGTGACATATGTTGTCAAAAGAAATTTTCGAAACCCTAGAGAAAGTGTGAGAAATTCGTATCTCTAGGAGCCCATCGAAACCAAATCTAAAAGCGGTTCTAGATTGCGCTAGCACGCAAGAGGAGAATCCAATCAAGTCATCGCGTGTGGATACCGTGAGGGCGTTCGCAAGTGGCAACGTTTACAGATCCGTTTCATCAATAGCTTTTTGAAATCGAAAAAGGTATTAAAAACTTGAACTTTTATTTTCGTTTTTGTTATCTAATAAAAAAACCACATGGATACTGGAATTAGGGTTTAATTTTAAAGAAAATTCCGCTGCAGAACTAAAAATAAAAGCCAACAGTGGTATCAGAGCCGCTTGTGTTTTTGATTTGATCGAAATTATGTTATGATTTGCATATGATGCGAAATATAAATTGCCTTCTTGTTTATGAGGTGAATTCGTATTCTATTTCATATGATGATATGAAATTGTTTTATTTGAAAATTTTGAATCTTTATGTATTGCATATGATTGCATAAATCGTTTTATTTGATATTCGAATCTTGTATATTGCATGTGATGATATGAAATCGTTTTTGTTTGAAATTCGATTAGATCGAATCTATTATCGTACACGGATTAAAATTTTAGATAACATGTAATCTGTTTTGGTCGTTAATGTTATGTGTCGAACATGATTAAAATTTTTATCCACACGTTGTGTCAATTGGATTGATAGAGGTTTGGTGTAGTGGGGTTAATTATTTGAGAAGTCAAAAAAAAAAAAAAACTAGGGTTCTTGGTGAGAAACCCTAATTGTTATGTATGAAATAACATAATCCATGAACATATAGATGTTTATGACGAAACAGAATAACGTCCTTGCAAAATTAAAAAAAAATGTATATATAATACACAAACATATTGATGAATGTGTAACAATATACATTGACTTACCACGAGTATGCCCTGAGAATATAGTAAGTTCTGGACAGTCCAGAATTATGTCGATAATGAGACTTATGAATTTCTAAAAAAAATCAAGGATATCGTACTAGGAAATGTATATTTAAGGACGTTTTTCTTAGGCATTGAATGATTTTGAAATATAGATTTATAAAAAATCGTTAGCTTTTGGGCGCTGCCCCAAATAACCTCCCCCTCCCCCCCCCCCCACCCCCCCCCCCCCCCCCCCCCCCCCCCCACCCCCGCGCGCGCTAGCTCTATCCAGATAGCGGGACCATCATCCAAGGCGCTGCCCTGAACCCCCGCAGGGGGCGCTGCCTCCTAGACCCCCGCAAGGGGTGCTACCCCCTTGAACCCCCTAAAGTATTCGACTTAATTACACTTAACATTAATGCGCTTTTGAAGTGTTTTATGTTACATATTATTGTGAGTGCTTAAGTTATATGTATAGTGCATAGCATGGCCCCTAGGACTTATCTGAATGGCAGGTTCTATTTATTCATTTCATGGATTGTAATTTTATAAATACGACATACGTGTCGTTTTGTTTATTGTAATTTAATTTTACTAGTTGTAGTAGGATTTTTGTATCTTTTTCATCATTTTAATGGAAGACATGAAGATGTAATGAAGACCTTTCCCAATCCATGATGATGGAGAAGTGAGAGCCTTGATGAACATACAAAGAGTTTTTCAACTCAGATCCATGTTGATGGATCTTTACCTTAAGATCGTGCTATTGGTCTTCATATTGGCTTATGAAGATCAATATAGATTAAGGGCCATGCTATGACACGTTTTTATATTATGCATAACATGATAATATGCTGACATGTATGTGATACTGTTTACAACCATATACTTAATATCCTTTACATGTGATAATAAGATAAAATATCACCTTTTAAAATCCCTCAAATAATATTAAGTCATGAAAATGCCTTCCATGTTCGACACTTGTCAAGACTTAGATCGTCTAATTGTAGGTTCTGCCAAAGCAGGGTGCAATAGACTATCCTAGTCACACAAGGTGAATAATGGTGCTATCCACATGTCGTAATGGTTAGACTTAAATAGGCTATCAAAACGGTTTTGGGCCTATGGCATTAGATGGGATTAGTAGGCCGGGACATGTGATGTCAATCCCATAACGAGAGTTACATTTGATGTAATTGGAAAGGGTTTCCTACCTAAATAACTAAATTTTGGGTGTCATGCCATAGCTGACTCAAGGTTTAGTGAAATATGGATCTTGACCCACTAAGAAACTTTATTTAATGGTTTCCAAATTAATACTAGAGGGTTATTAATTTGATAAAAATAGTGGGACTATGAAAATGGCTTAAATAAAGATAATTAACTTTGCATACCTCTATATGTAGATCATGGCAACCAACAACACAACCTTGCGATCAATTCTTGAAAAGGATAAGCTGAATAGTAAAAACTTCCTTGATTGGTATCGTAACTTAAGAATTGTTCTTAAGCACGAGAGGAAGTTGTATGTGATTGATGAGGCAATCCCTGATGAACCTGCTCTTGATGCTCCAAGAGCTGAAAGAAATGCTTTTAGTAAGCATAAGGAAGACTCATTGGATGTGACCTGCATTATGCTTGCCACCATGGAACCTGAGCTTCAGAAGCAAATGGAAGACATGGAGGCGTACGATATGATCGTACACCTAAAGGAAATGTTCCAAGAACAGGCAAGACATGAGAGATTTGCAGTCACCAAGGAGCTGAATTCTTGTAAAATGGCTCCAGGTAGCTCTGTGAGTACACATGTACTCAAGATGAAGAGCTATATTGATAGACTTGAGAAGCTAGGCTCTCCAGTTTCTAGGGAGATGGCTACGGATTTGATCCTAGGCTCTTTGCCTCCTAGCTATGACCAGTTTGTGATGAACTACAACATGCACAAAATGGATGTGTCTATCATGGAGCTGCATGGGATGCTTAAGAATGCAGAACAAAATGTTAAAACAAATAACAATGTTCTGATGGTTCAAAAGGGACAAGGCAAAAAAGAAATGCCAATGGTAGAGGCAAGGGCAAAGCAAAAGGTCAGCCCAAAGCTAAAAAGCCCAAGCCTCAACCTAAGGCCAAACCACCCAAGGAAGGGGTTTGCTTCTTCTGCAATGAACCAGGTCATTGGAAGAGGAACTGCAAACTTTATTTGGAGGATCTGAGAAAGAAGAAGGGTAGTGAGACTACTGCTTCAGGTATTTATGTCATACAAGTCAATCTATCTACTTCTACATCATGGGTATTAGATACTGGATGTGGGTCTCACATTTGTGTAAATGTGCAGGGTTAAAGCAAAGTAGAAAGTTGGCTAAAGGTGAAGTGGACCTACGTGTGCAAATGGAGCAAGGGTTGCTGCATTAGCTGTGGGAAATTTTGAATTAACTTTGCCTTCTGGACTTATTCTGATTTTAAATAATTGTTATTATGTGCCTGCTATGAGCAGTAACATTATTTCAGTTTCATGTTTGGACAAGGATGGTTTTAGATTTATTATTGAGAATAATACAATCTCCATCTATCGTGGAGACATCTTTTATGGTATTGCTCATTTGATGAATGGTCTCTATATTCTAAACTTTGATGAATCTGATCATAAGTCCATTTATAACATTAATACCAAAAGGTTCAAATCTAACAGTTTGAATCCAACTTACTTCTGGCATTGTCGTTTAGGCCACATTAATGAGAAACGCATATCAAAGCTTCATCAAGATGGGCTTTTAGATTCATTTGATTTTGAATCATATGAATCATGCGAATCTTGTTTGATGGGAAAGATGACAAAGGTTCCTTTCACAGGACAAAGTGAGAGAGCTAATGACTTACTGAGCCTAATACATACCGATGTATGTGGACCATTAAGTTCACCTGCTAGAGGAGGTTACTTATACTTCATTACTTTTACAGATGACTTTAGTAGGTATGGATATGTATACCTAATGAGGCATAAATCCGAATCATTTGAAAAGTTCAAAATGTTCAAAAATGAAGTACAAAATCAACTTGGCAAAAATATAAAAACGCTTCGATCAGATCGAGGTGAATATTTAACCAAGATTTCTCTGATTATCTTAAGGATTGTGGGATAATCTCACAGTTGACTCCTCCAGGAACACCACAATGGAATGGTGTTTCTGAAAGGAGAAATCGAACTTTATTAGATATGGTTCGATCAATGATGAGTCAGACAGATCTTCCAATATCCTTTTGGGGATATGCCTTAGAAACTGCTGCGTTTATATTGAACAGGGTTCCATCAAAATCGGTTGAAAAGACACCATACGAGTTATGGAATGGGAAATGTCCCAGTTTGTCTTTTCTAAAGATATGGGGTTGTGATGCTTATGTTAAACGACAGGTGTCTGATAAGCTAGCAGCTAAATCTGACAAATGCTTCTTTGTGGGATATCCTAAAGAGACAAAAGGATACTACTTCTACAACCAATCTGAGAACAAAGTGTTTGTTGCTCGTAATGGTCATTTTCTAGAAAGAGAATTTGTCTCTAAAGGAATCAGTGGGAGTACGATTCAACTCGAAGAAGTTCGAGAACCACAAACTAGCATAGAACCCATGATAGATGTTCAATCAGACTCGCAATTAGTTGCTGAGCCTGAACCACTAACTGAAGGCCCACGTAGGACTGGTAGGATTCGTCACGAGCCTGAGAGATATGGATTTCTCGTTACTGACAATCGCGATGTGATGCTCATAGACCAAGATGAGCCCACATCATACCAGGAAGCAATGATGGGCCCCGACTCTGAGAAATGGTTATTAGCCATGAGATCTGAAATGCAATCCATGTATGAAATCAAGTATGGACTTTGATTGATCCACCCGATGGTGTAAAACTATTGGATGTAAATGGGTTTTTAAGAAGAAAACTGACATGGATGGCAATGTGCATACCTACAAAGCACGACTAGTTGCAAAAGGTTTTAAACAAACTCATGGTATAGACTATGATGAAACCTTTTCACCTGTAGTCATGCTTAAGTCTGTGAGAATTCTTCTTGCCATAGCTGCGTATTATGACTATGAGATATGGCAAATGGATGTCAAGACAGCCTTCTTGAATGGAAACCTCATTGAGGATGTGTACATGACACAACCCGAGGGATTTGTTAACGAGGAATTCACATAAGGTATGTAAGCTTCAAAGGTCCATTTATGGATTGAAGCAAGCATCTCGAAGTTGGAATCTTCGTTTTGATGAAGCAATCAAAGAGTTTGATTTTCAAGAATGAAGATGAACCTTGCGTTTACAAGAGAGTTAGTGGGAGCGTAGTAGTTTTCTTGGTGCTTTACGTAGACGACATATTGCTCATTGGAAATGATATTCCTACATTACAAAAGGTCAAAACATGGTTAGGAAATTGTTTCTCAATGAAGGACTTAGGTGAGGCTGCCTATATTCTAGGCATCAAGATCTATAGAGATAGATCTAGAAGGATAATTAGCCTAAGTCAGAGTGCATACATTGACAAGGTACTAAAAAGGTTTAGTATGGAGAATTCCAAAAGAGGATTTCTGCCAGTATCACATGGAATTAAATTGAGTAAGACTCAATGTCCCACTTCAAAAGAAGAACGGGAACGCATGAGTAGGATTCCATACGCCTCAGCTATTGGTTCCATCATGTATGCCATGTTATGCACTCGACCAGATGTCGCTTATGCTTTAAGCATCACAAGTAGGTACCAATCAGATCCAGGTGAAAGTCACTGGATAGCAGTCAAAAACATTCTAAAGTACTTAAGAAGGACTAAGGATGTGTTTTTGACATATGGAGGACAGGAAGGTGATCTTGTAGTAAATGGTTACACAGATGCCAGCTTCCAATCTGATTCAGATGATTTTCGATCGCAATCTGGTTATGTGTTTTGTTTGAATGGAGGTGCTGTAAGCTGGAAGAGTTCCAAACAGGACACAGTTGCAGATTCTACTACGGAGGCTGAGTACATAGCAGCATCGGATGCAGCTAAGGAAGCAGTTTGGATCAAGAAGTTCATTAGTGCATTGGGAGTTATTCCTAGCATTGCAAATCCAGTGGACCTTTATTGTGACAATAATGGGGCCATTGCACAGGCTAAGGAACCAAGATCACACCAGCGATCCAAACACATACTCAGGCGTTACCATCTCATTCGAGAAATCATTGAAAGAGGAGATGTTAAGATATGCAGAGTACCCACAAATGACAATGTTGCAGATCCATTGACTAAGCCTCTTCCCCAGTCTAAACATGATAGTCATACTAGAGCACTGGGCATTAGACTTATGATTGAGTAGAGCTAATGCAAGTGAGAGATTGCTAGTGATGTGCCATAGCACATATGGATTTTATGTCATTTGGATATTTATTATCTTTATAAGCCATTCTATTTTTCAAGGTTTATTATTAGCCTTTTTACCTTGATAAAATAATTCCATGAGTAATTTTGTTATTCCTTATGTCATTAAAGTATGTGACTTTAATAGTAAAACCATAAAGGAATAAATAACTTTATTCTAAATTATCCCTAATCGTTCATTATATGGAATAATAATGAATTAAGATTAGTATGTAGGCTGGATGATGGTCATGTTTTACTGATCATGGATATAAGATATCATTTCAGCACATAGATACATGTAAGAGTACATTGTATTGGAATGACCAATTATGAGAATACTATATGGATCAATATGATAAGTATTTCTCATTACAGTAATTATTTAAGTCCTTTGACCTGATGACACCATAGATTCCTACATAACAAACTCCATATTTTAATTCAGTTCTTTATCATCTTTAATCAGATGATTATAAGACTGATATTGGATATGAATAAGTTATGTGGAGGAATGTGAGTGTTCATGAGGAATTTGTCCCTCTCATTAAATTGAGAGAGATATCTTTTGGGCCCCTTGTTGAGTAAGACTGAGATATGCATGGCCGTGCTCAAATGAATTGATAAGGAGTTATCAATGTTATTTGTTTAAGTCAGTCAAACTCTGGATTCAAGAAATAGGTGATTAAACAATATAAGTGTGTATTGATCCACACCTTATGTTTAATCATAAGATATCACGTGACAAAGGGACTAAATAATTAACTGTCTATAAGGTAAAATCGGATCACCGATCTTCACTTAATTTGGGTAGGCATAATGTCTTGCTAGAGGCCGCTTATGTCTCGTAGGTCAAAAGGGTTTTTGATCTACTGCTAACATTAAGTGAACCTACAGGGTCACACACAAAAGAATGAACTAAAAGGATCAGGGACTTGATATAAATAAGTCTGATGGGAATGATAAAGTCATTTATTAATCTTAATTTGTTAAGATTGATAAATAATTATTTGGCCTAGTGCAAGTGGGAGATTGTTAGTGTTTTTGCCCAAGGCCAAATATTTGATATTTTCATTTTATAATTTGTTAAGAACAATAAAATGATTATTCCCAATCGGATTAATAATTCTTATGTTTATAAATTATTTAATAATTTATTTCGTAAATTATTTTATATTTATTTATTATTATAATTTATTATTATCCCTAATAAGATTAGGGGACTAAAGTTATTATTCGCATGAATAATAGACTTTAGTATAAATAGAACATAAGACGCTCTCCTAGGTTAATGACATGTGTTGTCAAAAGAAATTTTCGAAACCCTAGAGAAGTGTGAGAAATTCGTATCTCTAGAGCCCCTTCGAAACCAAATCTAGAAGCGTTCTAGATTGCGCTAGCACGCAAGAGGAGAATCCAAATCAAGGTCATTCTCGTGTGGATACCGTAGAGGGCGTTCGCAATGTGGCAACGTCTACAGATCCATATCATCAAATAGCTTTTTGAAATCGAAAAAGGTATTAAAACTTGAACTTTTATTTTCGTTTTTGTATCTAATCAAAAACACATGGATACTGGAATTAGGGTTTTAATTTTAAAGAAAAATTCCGCTGCAAAACTGAAAATAAAACCCAACAATAAACCCAGTTAGGAAAATAATGATTTCCCAAGTTTCTAAAGAGAAACTTATTTTCAAAGAATAAAATAAGATAAGATTAAAAACAAAGAATTTTATCAATAAAGAGGATTTTTTTCAAAGGAAATAAAAGAACAAGTTTTAGAAAACAAAAACTTATATTTTAAATAATAAATATAAGAAGACAAGACTCATTTTCTAAAACCATTCTAAATACAAATTTATAAAAAAAAAAATGGGTTTTCAACAACTTAATATGCTTTTGATAAACTTTGATCTTTTATCACTAGAAGTAAAATTTACGAAAGACTAAGGTTAAAGGAAAATTTACTTGTTTTGGAAAAAGAAATGAAGAAAATTAAATAAGAATATACTCATTTATAATAACCTATGAAAATAGAAAGTTTCTTCAAAATACTTGAAAAGAAATTTATCAAGTTAAGTTTTAACACTTTAAAAAAAATTGCTTTATGAAATAAATTTTTGAGATACTACCATTAGAATTTTTGCATATAAAGTAAGTTTATCTATATACTTAAAGGATTTATCAATCATATATATATATATATATATATATATTTTCATCAAATTATTTTTAAATGAAGATGAGTTAGAGAATTGTTTCACAAATAGAAAATTTCATTTTGAATCTGAACCCTATGGTTTCGGAACCCAAATGACCTTATATGATAAATATAATCTTAGAAATGGATAGATCTTTTCGAATAGGTAGAAAATGATATGCAAAATTCCGAGTTAAAATGAGTAAGTTATGGCCATTTTAAATTGGAATTTCATTCTATACGAATTTGACGAACATAGTGAAATAGAATTACAAATTTTAAGTAGAATTTCTATAAAATACTCATCTAAAGTATTTCTTTGTCTAGGTGACGAAGGATATGAGATTACCTTCCCAAGGATTTCTACAATTAAGAAGATTGCGAAATGGACGAGTGAGTTATTCCTCTTAATTTTATTACCTTACTTATACTTGTAAAGTAGTAAGCATTAGTATACTAAGAAAATATAAAAATGGATATATATGGGGAATTCGGGGATATGTGTATATATGTGATTCTTTGTTTATGCGTGAAATAAGAATTAAGAATATCGCAACTTTAAACTGCCTGTTTAAGTATTTATGTTTACTTATTTTTATGACTGCTTATTATTTGCTAAATTGATTGATTGCCCCCTAATAAACCTTAATAAGGTTTGTCTTAAGAAAAATAAAACGCTTACGCATAGCATCCATCGAGTCACATCTCTTTTGGAAGGCCGCTACTCCTATGCATAGAATTGGATTACTTGTAATCGTGCTATGACACAGGCCATGTTCCTTCCTAAAGAATCCAAATTACCCGGGAAATGCGACTCTAGGTTCGGAGCCGAGCCAACCAAATGCTTTGAGTGGGGACCTGGGGACTAGCAGTAGAAGATCGGGGATCTTCATCACCGATTCCCTAACCTTCGATACGGAGGGGTAAATCCATTTCATATATGATTTCTGGATAACTATATATATTTGTGTTATCACGTGATTGTTGCATTGGACGCATAGCATATGTGTGAAAATTTAAATGAACTTGTTTGAAAACATAGTGCGAATGAAAAGGAATATCTCACTAAGCTAGTTGTAGCTTATACCCCTATAGATTTTGTTGAAACAGGTATAACCGTGGCTTAAATTGAGGATCATAACGTTAAGAAAGTCATGGAAGGATGTTAAGCTTCTATGAAGGCAATGGAAACATAATATGAAGTTGCTTTGTAAGGTTCCTTATATGTAATGTATGCTATGTTAGTGTTTTAGAAATTCTAAGAAGTGTATTTATTTTGATTTGAAAACAATAGAGGGATACACCCCTAAGAATTGTAATTTACCATGTTCATGTTTTATGATAAGTATTCTCCTTGCCTTGTTACTTAATTATTATCAATATAAATTGCGCTACTTCGATGCGTTCTCTGAGTTGTGATGTACGCTTTGTATATGATATGGAAGCCTCTACATGACTGAGGTGGTCATTCTTAGGCTTTAATATTGTGTACGGCGGACTGCCACGTTTAGGGTACCCCTCAGGGCATGACAGTGGTGAATCAAGATTAGGGGTATGTTTTGTGATTAAGATATATATATTTTTTTTTTCCAAAGACGTGATATTAATTGTTCTAGAGTTAGTAAATTAAGTAGTTATTAATTATTCTTCCTATATTTGATTTAGACTAGCCAAATAGTAAAATTGGGGTAATTACTAGTAGTTATGGGTCCTTAGAGGAACGAACCTTGTGCTTACACCAGTGCTACAATCGATTGGTATACTTGCCTAGGATTAATCGCAAAGTAAGAATAGGGTTTAATTTAATTTGGTTAGTAGCGATTGGGAAATCCTACTATTAGTACTATAAATTGAAACATAAGTATTAGAAAAAGAAAAAGAACATGTATAAGAAAAATAAAAACAAACAAAAGCGAAAAGTTATTTACGCTAATCACAGGGTTAGCGACTAATCCAATAGATTATAAGCTTTCAGATATTGCTTGTTGAGCTTCATTTTGATGAATTCAATGCTAATCCCTGGCAACGGCGATAGAAAACTTGGTTAGTCATATGCGTATATCAATCCAGTGGACATGAAGTCAAAGTTTTCAAAAATTTATCAATAATTCTAATAAGTTTTGTTCAGCTTCAGTCACAATTGCCGACATTAAGCAAACATACCTGCCGAAGTAGCATAGAAATTATTAGGTCATATTTCTTGGGGATCACAAGTATCTACCTTACTTTTGTTTTATCTATTATCTAGTCATAAAAAGATTTAGAAACACATATTAGAAAACAAACAGCTAAACTATGTTAAGACTAAAGCATATATACATGTTTTCACGGTAAAATTGTAGAATAAGTTTGTAAATACAAGATTAGACATAGGATTTGCCTCACCAAATCCTTATCATGTGATTTCTCAATAAACTCAGAAAAGTTGTTTACTGGTGTATTTGCACCACCAAACTCATGAAGATAGGTTAAAGCCTCTCTCAAGGTTGCAAACTCTAGATCTAGATCAGACCCCTGGAATATCTTCTCAAGCTATCAATAGTCTAGATCCGCATAAAGTTTAATAATCCTTCATTTAAAAACCCATTTCAACAATTTTAAAATAAGTGACAAAATATTTCACCATCCCTCTCTCAAGATGATTATGAACACCTTCATTAGTGGCTTAGATTTTTTAAAAGAATGATCTCTCGATATATTTAGTTGAAATCAAACATAGATCTAAAAAACTAAGTTGAGCTACTAAATACAAATACCCAGTCAATATTTAATTAAAAGGCACTTGGAATCACATGAATCAAGATTTGGATTCACAAACCCTAAGTTAAGATGATTATTTCTCCATAGATGCAAACATTAAGCACAGATTCAGAAGAATTAATATGGAATTAAGAATGAATATTGCAAATTAAGTTTAGAATCTAGCAAAAACAAACAATGAGTTAAAATTATTTTACCCAGAAAAATCTGAAATTCCTTAATAAGAAGAAATAGTTCTTTTACTAAAGATTTCTGTCCTCATATTTGTTAGTAATTTGTTACATATGGTACACCATTATTAGACGTCTGTGCACATTTATTTATAGGCTCCAAGGACGAAAATCATGAAGATTTTATTCGCTAACATGATAAATTCTTTATAATGGAAATCATCCTTATTCTCATGCACACGTCGTTAAGCTAGCTAATTCGTGACAGTTAGACATGGTCACTTTTGGTGGGTTAGATCCAAGGCTTGAAGTTTAGCCGTGGTCGAAGAATTATTTTCTTCAAAGGTTTGAATTTGGCTCAACTTCAATCGTAGGTAAAATCTAAGGCTTGACTTTGAGGCGTAATTGAAGTTGTATCATGAAGTCTAGGGCTCGATCATCTTAGTGTAAACGAGGGTCATGTCAAGGACCCGATTTAAGCGTGATTGACTACTTTATATTGTTTTGCCTTGTAATTTTTGCCCTCAACAAGCATTTTCCATGATCCCGATGGAAATTTATATTTGAAGTTTGTTGTTGTTTTGCTCCAAATTTGATCCAAAATACTTTGTTTCTTATTTTCTTGATTCTAGGAGCTGAAAAAAAAACAATATTTAAACAGTAAAAGCACAAAATTCATAGGAAATTATCTAAAAATGGATCAAATCAAACCTAAATTCATGTGAATGGAATACTGTATAACAAACTTATCAGGAGGGTTTGGGTACTGCGTATAAAACCCTATGAGGTTTTGTGTCTAGTTAGGGTGATCCTATAAGAAACTGGGTCAGATTTGGGTTTTATGTAACTCGTCTTCAACCCCCCTATGCATTAATAATATCTCAAATTCTTGGAACTACTCAAGCACGCTCATGGACTATTATCATAAAGAACTTAGCATCATGAATAATTCCTAGCCGTAGTATTCAAAAACCAATCATCTTTGCTCTAACTGTTTCACCTCTTTCCAAGCGGTGACATCCCTTTCTCAATTCGTCCATACACTTGCCAAAACATTTTTTCACTACAATATTGTGTACCCATTAAACTTAATTGCTAGTAACTCAATGGGCATCATCATAGTCATAAAAATTAAAGTATTTCTCTATCTGGTTTTCCCAACCAAATTACTTGTAAGTAACTCCCAAGGAAAAGAAGGGAACAAAAAAGAAAGAACTTATCAATTTATATTGTGTTATGGACGAGCTACTATCTTGAAGGCAAATTCCGAAACAACTGAGGTTCAAATAGACAAACATCGTCTACTCCCAAAGTTAACACAATTTGCGTCTAACAAGTGCACTTATGGCAAATCTAGGAACTACAAGATGCACAATTGCCTAGAAAGAAGAATAAGAACATAGATCAATGAAAGAAGGGATAGTTGGAAAATCCTAAAAAAACGATCACGATACTTCACAAAAATAATAATAATAATAAGTTTTTTTTTAAATAATAAATTTGACCGTTTCATGTCTATCTTAGACCAGGCTAGGCAAGCAATGCGTGCATGTATGGTCTCATTTCCAAAGCACTTTATAAACACACTTAAGCACATACTGAGTTACACTCCAATAAAAACACTGTCACGCCCCAAAGGATACTCTAAGCGTAACAGTCCGCCGCACTCAACATTTAAACTCAAGTATGGCAACCTTAGTCATCACATGAGTTTAGATACCGGGTGCAAGGCTAACTCTCACAAAGTAGGGAACCTTACTTTGAATCGAAATAGTTCAAGAAGACATTCATAAGCAATAAGAACATAATCATTTCATAAATTATCAAAGTATATCTATTACAAAAGATCATAGGGGCATTCCCCCGATAAATAAATCTGAGTCCTCAAGGTCTCATTACAAATTTATAATCTAAAGAGATTCAAATAGAAGTCTATGCCTAAATCTAGGTCCTGACTTCTCCAAAAGAAGCTCCTTAGGGATCCAAGTAAGTACTTGAGTGAAATGGCCTCTCGGGGCAAGCCAAAGGTAATCATACTGCAGCAAAAAGCTATAGGGGTATAAGCTTACGGGCTTAGTGAGATTCCACCTCAAAAATTATATACTAAGCAACAATTTTAACAAACAAGTTCATTATCAAACATATGAAATGCACAAGCAAGTGATCAAACAAGCATATGACTTTCCGGTAGCCATATGTGAATGGATTTACGCCCTCCATTCGGGGTTGGGTGGTCCATAGACATGCGACCAAAATATCCAAATTCTTTCTCTTATGGTGATTCAGGTACCCCACCGTTAGTAATAAAGTGTCTCCCGCACTTTTAAATATTCAATAATTTCAGGCACTCCCATGCCCCAGGCGTTTTTTTTATGCCCTCGATAATTTTTCAGGCCTCCCAACCATGCTATTATGTCTTCTCCCCACAAAGACAAAATAACAAATGCAATGTGACTCACTACGTGGGATGCATGATTATTGTAGTTATTTATTCATGGCATATAGATTTAAGCAATTTAGAGGTGATCATAGAGGTTGCAGACACTCATATTTTATTCTACATCATACAAATATCTTAAGCACTTCCCATTTCGATATTCTTATCATTCATTCAAGGAAGAAATTCCATAGGCAAACATAGTTTTTATCTTGACCTAATTCTAATGCTACTAACAATTACAAGCACAAGCATAAGTATGTAATTAAAGAGAGAATACTCACTTGGCCATGGCTCACAACTACTAATCGTAGTAGTCTTCCGGTAGGTCGATACCTCCACCGAAGTCACCTAAGAAAAGGAATACCCGTAATGAGTATTTTTGTGTAGTCGAATCGTAACTATGTGACTCTATTTTACTAAGTTCGTCAATTTCCGCCTAGAAGGAAATTCCAACTTAAAATAGCCATAACTTGATCATTTTAACTCGGAATTTCGCATATAATATACCGATTTATACCTATTCGACGAGAGCTATCTATTTCTAAGGTTATATTCATCAAACAAGGTCAAAAAGGTGGCGAAAAGAAGGGTGCAGCAGGTCTGCACGAAATTTCTTCTTCAAAACAAAATCAATTCTAATTCATACTTTATCAAAAAGCTTTGATAGATACTTAGCTATCAATATACTTTGAGAAATTCTTTTAGATAATCATATAACTCATTCATTAAGTATGATTCATGGATGACAATTATTTATTTCATTATGGTCTTGATCATATTTTTAGAAGTTTTGGAAAACATAGTTTTATTCTTAATTTTTGAGAAATGGTCTTTTTGGTTTTATATCATTTAAAAGACTTTTCTCTTTACATCTATCTTATGGTTTTTCTTTGTTCAAGATTTGATTTCCAAAAATCACTTTCATTATTTTTAACTTATGGTTTTGAAAGTGGATTCTTGAGTTAAAAACTTGTTTTGCTTCTTTCCAAAAGAGTTGGTAAATTTCTTGAATGATTTTTCTTGAGAAAAGTTTTTGTAAAGATCAACCTATTCTATTGTTCTCAAGACAAAAATCTTCATTTTCATTTTGCCTAATTTTTTTTTTTGAGATAAAACCTTTTTGTTTGAAAATGTGAGTTGAGTTCCTTTAACTTTATTAAATATCTTTGTAAGATCTCTTTGGTTTTGTTTTTGAAAATATACTTGTTTTACCAAATCTTTTATTTTGAAAAACTATTTTTGAAAACTCTTTTCTTTGAAATGCCACGGTTTTTTTTTTTTTTTTTAAACTAGAAAATTGTTGCTTTTGTCAAAACTAGTTTCTCAAACTCCTTTGTGGAAAAACAACTCCTTTAATAACTTTTGATGAGTAAAAATCCTTTCCTTTGGTTTTTCTAAGAACTTCCTTTTTATTTGTAGCTAACTATTTATTTTCAAAATTTGTTTCATAAGTTTGGTTACCATTGGTTATTATAACATTTTACCCATGAATCATTCTAGTTTATGAGCATAAACAAATAAACAACATAAAAGAGAGATATGAATAAGAACATATAATAATATACATATATATATATATATCAAGTATTGGGAGATCTAAGCTCCCGGACAAAGAATAAATTCCGTCCCAAAACATAAATAACAAGAAGTTGTTTTGGCTTGATGAGGACAAGTCTAAGACTAGAAAAAATAGTCTTAAATTACTGGGAAAGCAAGTAAATAATTGCATAAAGTAAATAAATAAAAGATTAAAGTATAAAGCAAGTAATAAATGACAAAAATATATATAAACATGAAAGTAGTTCCATGAACAAGAACCAAACATGATCTTAATGTGGTTTTCTTTAGTTTTTCAACCTAAGAAACAACATTAAAACCATAAGGTTACTTGACATGAAAAAAAAAAAAATAGAAGTTCTTCATTACCTAAATGGGTAAGAAGAAAAAAGATTATTTTCCTTGAAGGCTTTGGTAGTAATTGGTGATGAAGCTTGAAAGGAAAATTATTTTGGTAATAAAAGAAGAGAGTTTCTTCTTACAAGAAATGAGTTCTTGCAAGAGTTTAGAGAGGAGTTTTTTGGAGAGGATTTTGGCATAAATCCTTTACTTTGGAATGGTTTGAAGAAATGAGAAGAGGGGAGGTGCTAATTATTATAGAGTTTTGTGAAGGAACTAAGAGTGAATTAAATAAAAGAAAAATAAAATAAAATAGATGTGATAGGAAGGGAGTTTGTACAAATTTTATTAATTTTGTGTAAGAAGAAGTGATATTTTGTAAGAAAGGTATGAGTAGATTTTTATGTGGAAAGAAAACATGAATAGTGTGAATTGTGTCATTTGTAAGAGTGATTAGAAATAAAGTAGAGAGAGTGAATAGTGTAGAATAGTGTCCTAGTGTACCTTGAATAGTGTAGAAGACAAATTAATTACCGGTAGTAAACAAAATACGAATGAAATCGCTATATCAGATGTTTTTGGTTACCGAAAAATTATGAAATTGATATTTTTGGAAATCTTATGAAATTACGATTCTAACGGTATTAATGGTTTATTTTTGGTACTCCGGGCCTCGGGACACGTTTTTCGAAGTCTGTGTCCGATCGGGTCCCGAATAGGCCGAAAACTTTCCAATCTGATATTTTTAAGAATCCTTAAATTATTACAGACCTTACTAAACCATTTACTTATATTTCGACGTCTTGGTTTAAGAACACGGTGTTGCCTGATCTAAACTACTAGTATTTCCTTAAGGGTTTTAGTGTCTTAGGGTTTCCGGTTAAACTTCCGGTTTAGGGTTTTCGACTAAAAGCTATACTAAAAGCTAGGGGTTTACAAACACAAGGTTCAATTTAAAAATATCCCATGTAGAAAATATGTCATGGAAAGATAGAAGAGAAAAAAACTACCAAGCCATTCTCTCATAATCCCCCACAAATGGCACGATATAAAAGGAGAAAAAGAAATGTAGGAAAAGGATGAGACATATACTTAAGCATTAACATCTTTCAATTGAATTAATGCATAGTAAAGTAAGGCAATAATTCAGTTAATGAATTGAATAATTTTTGAACTTTAAGAACTTAGACTATGACCCCTACATCATGTATTATTCTATTAAGTCTCATATTTTTACTATGTTTTTTATTTACACACTTTTAATGGTCACACGCACACCTTGGGTTCTTGTGAGTGCTTTGGAAAGACAACCTAAATTTCATAAAAGGTAGCCTACCTTCATACTTAAGTAGTTGGTTCATCAAGTTTAAGCTCTAAACCACCCAATAGAGGCTATGAAACCATTAAGAGTCATTTGTACTCAATCTATGAAAATCGATATCCATCAAATTCATTTGAAATGAACCACCACATAAGGCTATGGATGCATTATAGTTAAATGGTGAATCCATCAAGTTCTTCTCTCAAGGACCACCCAAATATAGGGCTATGGACTCATAACGGTATTCACCATGTTAACTCAACCAATGGGCTTAAGCCCCATCCCTACTGATGACTCAAGAACACTTCTCCATGTTAAACATGTAAGCCCTCATTTTCTTAGCAACCTGAATTCGGTTTCGAAGATTGGAACCGGAAACTGAAACCCTAAAAGAATACCCTTAGACCAGGTTGGCCTAGAAACCCTTTGTTTGGCAATCCCGAGAACGAAACCTCGGAACAATAAAAATGAGTTAACTCCAGAATATAGCCCTAAATAATTTATCAAAACATAAAAAGATCAAATTTCAGAACAATTCATTCATTTCAAACCCGATCGGGATCTATTCTCGAAAACCGGTCCTTGGGACTTAGAAATAGAAAAATAATATATAAGACTCATTAGAACCAAAATTTAGTAAGGAATTCAAAATATATAATAAAAAAAAATTTCTTTATAAAAATAACAATTATAGACTTTTATTGTATTTTCATCACTACCAGTAATTTAATTATCTAATCAACTTTTTAATTTCTTTCACACTATTCACCAAGTACAACCACCCATAGCCTATTCTTACATCCTTACAACCTATTCTTACAATTCATGTCATTTTCCTTACATTTTCTTTTCCAATACAACTTTTACTACTTACATTATTTATTATATTTGAATTTTATTACACAAAACAAATTCAAATCTTTCTCTCCCCCCCTTACATGAACCGGTGCTCCATCCCTTTCTCCTTCTCTCATTTGTTTGATTTTTCTTTCAATTAATTATTCACACAAAAACATAATTTCTTTTCCTATATAATATCTCTTTCACCTTTCACTTTTTCACTTTCTCCCATTTCTCACAAAAATCAACTTTTGGAAAGCCTTTTTCTCTCCCTCTCTCCCCTCTTGTGTCATGAGCTCCCTACCCCTCACACACACACAATTTTTTTTTTTCTTCCAGTCTTTTTACTCTAAACACTAAATAGATAATAGATCCTGACCTTACCATAATAATTACATGTAATGGCAAGATTATACATGTGTGGTTCCACTAAAAATCTCCATGAGCTTTATGCTAGGGATGTAGGAACACTAAAGCATGATATCCTTGCCATCACAATATGTAGATCCAGTTATTTAAGTTTATTTACTAGTATTTTGTTATATTATTGTTATATAGTGCTCTTATGGAAATTTTGTGCATATATTTTTATTATTACTCTCATCTACATATTGTTTATGTTGCATTTGCATCCATGACATGAGTAGTGTAGTATATCTACTTGTTATAGTACATAAATGCCATAGTTACTTATCTTAAATAAATGAAAAATTTGCAATATGATATCTTATGAAGGTGTTGCCAAAACTCAAGATTTATTTTTTCTATCAAAGAGTGATTTTTTTAAAATTCGGATCTTGAGAAACAACCATTTAGAAAACCTATTTTCCAACTTCAAAATGAAGATCTTACATGTAAAATGAAGGGCTTAGGTGATAAGTATCATAAAAGAGTGATTTTTATAAGATGAGCTTAGTTTTACTAGGAGAAATTTTCAAAACAAGAAAATGATTACATAAGTTAAGTTAGAGTTATGTCTCAACACTAACAAAAACTTGAAATTTATAACTAGGGTGAAATGCTAAGCAAACACCTATTTTCCAACCTTAAAACAAGAGTTTTATTAAAGAAATGGAAGCCTTAGGGAGTAGGTTTGATTATGACTTAAATTTAGAAAGATTAAATGAGTTTTACACAAGAAATAATCTCAAAAACAAGTTTCAAAATTCGGATCTAAAAATGACTCCCATTTAAACACCTATTTCCAAATGTCAAAATGAGGATTTTAATAGAAAAATAAAAGCTTTAGGGAATAGATGTAATAAAGACTTGATTTTGATAAGAGTGAATGTGTTTTATCAAAGTATAAACCTAAAATAAAGGAAAGGTTTCCAAACTTGGATCAAACAATATTTTCATTTCCTAAAATTGTGTAAAATCCATCACTAGGTAAAATCCATATTTAAACATTTACTTTCCAACTATTACATGAAGAATTTTATTAAGATAATAAAGGTATTAGGTATATAGGTCATCAAGACTTTATCTTAGTAAAATTTTGGATGATTTTCAAAGAGATAAAGCTAGTTTTCTCAAACAAGTGTTATTAACATTGTTGCAAAGTAAAAGTTCTCGAAAAATTATTTTTAACAAAAAATCATTAAGGAAATACATATAGATAGCTCATATCATGTCATTGATGATAATAACTTGTAGGTAATGCATACACATATAATATACAGGGTAGAAATAATGCAAATTTCACAAAACAATTTCGGAAATGCAAGTTTTAGCTACTGATCAGATCTTATCCGAGAATTCCAAGAGCTAAACATTTTCAAAACTTAATAATAACATCATAAATAGATAGATCTTTCAAATTAGATAGAAATCGATAGCTTATTTGCGAAATTCCAAGTTAAAATGACCAAGTTATGGCCGTTTCAAGTTTGAATTTTTATCTATCTTGAAAATTACGAACTCAAGAGTTTTTATTTAATAAGTTGGAATTAGTTATGGTATGAAATACTCATTTGAGTATTTCTTTCGTTTAGGTGATTTTGAATCGGAAGAAAATTTTGTTTCCAAATTGCTACCATTAAAGACCAATGTTCATGGTCAAGTGAGTTCACTTTCTTTAATTACATGCTCTTTTATTGTGCTTGTAATAATATGGCATTAAGAACTAGATAAGATAAAATTGAAATGTGCATGTGAATTCGGTTTGATGAATTGATGATAAGAATATCAAAATGGGAATTGTTATAAAAATTTGTATGATTTAGTATAGAATTGAAGTGTCTAAAATATCTCTGATCGCCTAAAAAAGCTAAAAATGCCATGATCTTATAATTAAATTGACCATGCATACCATATGTTGAGTCACATTACATTGTTAATACCTTTGTGGGAAGAAGGGATAATAGAAAGGCAACGAGTGGGCCTGAAAACTAGAATGTTGGCATGAAATGGCCTGAATTAAAATGGAAGTGGAGTAGACACTTGAATTAACTATAAAATTAATGAGTGGGTCGGCACCTGAATCAACCACTATATGAATGAAAAAAATTGAAATCTATGGTCGTATAGGCCTGAAACACCTAACCCGAATGGAGGGTGTAAATCCATTCAACATAGGACTCTCGAAAAGTCTTATGTATTGTATGCTCACGTGCTTATGCATTTCATATGATTGTCTAATATAACTTGCCTGCCCTATTGTTTGATGAAGTATTTAATTTGGAAATGAAACTCACTAAGCTAGTGTAGCTTATACCCCCATAGCTTCTTTTTTTATGCAGTTTCCGTACATATGGCTGTGTCCCCCGACTTGGCCAAATCAGGTAATGCGAAGTTAGGAGTTTTTCCCTTAGAAGTTTATGATTAGCTTTGTATAGTCTTTCATAGAGAACCCTAAAAGCTCGGGATGTTGTTAAAAGCTAATATATAGACTTTTTGTTTAGCAGGGGAATGCCCTGTAGTACTTTGTAACTAATCCTGAGATATCTGTGGTTTATGTTTTTATGCTTACTTTATCAAGTTAAACTATCTATCTCCAAATGCATATGTATTCTATTGTCGTAAGGGAACACCTTGTATCGAATACAAGACTTTTGGAATGACTGTGGTAGTGATTCTTAAGTCTCGTTTAGCATATGGCAGACTGTTACATTTAGGGTACCCTTGGGGGTGTGACATAACCTTTAGTGAGATAACCTACTGAGCTCTTCTTAGTTCTAACATATTCTAAGGAGATTACCCTATTTTTCAAAAGTTGTTTGATTGCACTATGTCTAATTAGAATGTGTCTTCTCTTACCATTGTGGACACTATTCTTAGTGATTCCAATGGTTGCTTGTGAATCACAATGTATTGACACAGGCACAGGGTATTTTCCCTATAACGGCATATCTACTAGAAAACTTCTTAACCAATACTAATTCTAAAGCTATAAACTCATATTCCATGGTAGAGTAAGCAATACATGTTTTTTTAGCGGATTTCCACGTAATTGTACCTCGTCCTAAGGTAAATACATAGCCACTAGTGACATTAACTTCATCATTGTCAGTAACCCAATTTGCTTCACAATATCCCAGTAACACAGCAGGAAATTTAATGTAGTGTAAACACCAATTCATAGTATCTTTAAGGTATTTAAATAAACGATGAAGTGCATTCTAGTGCTCATTGCTTAGATTATGAGTATAACGACTTAATCTACTTACAACATAATTGTACCTCCTCCTAAGGTAAAGACGTAGCCACTAGTGACGTTAACTTCATCACTGATAGTAACCCACTTTGCATCACAATATCCTTGTAACACAGCAGGAAATTTAATAAAGTGTAAACACCAATTCATGGTATCTTTAAGGTATTTAAATAAACGATGAAGTGCATTCTAGTGCTCATTGTTTAGATTATGAGTATTGTAAGTTCCCGAATTTTCGGTTCCAAATTCGAAACCCAAACCCTAATCGAGAGTCAAAACGGACTCTTAAGTCAACCAAAACCCTAGTATATCGTGACCGCTTAAACTCCGGCATTACCGTTTTCCCTAGCCCTAGAAAACGAAGTTGGAAAAGTTTGCCCTAATAATTCGTAATAGCCATGGGTTGCGTAAAAATATCAGATTGAAGAATTTTAAGTGTCCTTTGAACCCGATCGGGCATGATTCTTGAAAAACGTGTCCGGAAGTCCGGAATAGGAAAATTATTCCGAATATACCGTTAGACTCGTAAAAATATAAGATTTCCAAAAATATCAATTTCGTAATTTTTCGATAACTAAAAATATCAGATATCGCTTTTATACGCGTACTTTCTTACTACCGGTATTTAATTGTCATGTCTACTTTTACATTACACTATTTTCTACTATTCTACACTATTCATCTATCTCTACTTTTTCTTACAACCTATTCTTACAAACCTTACACCTATCTCTTACACTTTTTCATTTCCAATACAAATTCACATCTTTCATTTCTTACTTTAATTAATCAAAAGACAAAAATTTTTATTTTCTCTCCTCCCATGCTCAAATGGCGCCGGCCACCCCCATTCATGCATCCTCAATTTTGTTTTCATTTAATTTTTAACACAAATAATCTCCATATTTTTATAAATACCCCTTCATACCTTCACTTCTTTCACACTTCTTCATCTCTAAAGTTACTCTCTCAAAATTTCTCTCAAATTCTCAAGAGTTCTTCAAGAAAGTCCTCTTAAGTTTAGCTTCTTTAGGTAAGAAATTTCTCAAGATTTCTTCATGTTCATTTACTTAGTATGAGCTTAGTGTGTGTTTTCTAAAACCATGAAGGTTAAGAAAGCAACATTAGGTTCATGCTTTGTTTTTGTTCATAATCAAAATTCCTCCATGATCATTTATGTTTCTATTATGTTCCTTTATGTTTCTCTATATTCCTTTATGTTTATTTTATCTAATATATCTAAAACTATATATACTATTTAGAGCATATAAGCTCATAGCCTTGCAATTTATTTACCTTTCATGCAATTTTATAATTTTATTGTTTTAAGTACTAAGACATTCTAGTCTTAGACTTGTCCTCATCAAGTCAAAACAATTCTTTTCTTTTCGGACTAGTCTTTTCTTAGTCCCGGGGAACCTTGATAAAAGCTAAGGTCCCAATACTTGATTTACTTTACTATTTAAGCTTTCAAGTTATTATGTTCCTTTGTATTTCTATAATTTTGATTCATATTCATGCATGAACATAATGTTTTTGTCTCAACAAAAACAAATGGGAAGATGTTTTCTTGCATTAAAGATTCTTTCTAAAAATAAATATGGGAAACGGATTTCTAAAAACTCAAGAACATGCATAGGAGTGATTTTCTTACATAAACAAAAGGTTTTATGAAAACTTATCTTTATCAAGAAGTAGAAATTCTTTTTGAAACATTTCAAGGAATCAAAATATTATTTTGAAAATCTAAGTTCAAGAAAACAAAACCACACTCTAGGAAAATTAAAGTAATTACAAGAGATTTCATAAAATCTTTATGACTAAAAGAACTTTCAAAAGTAGTAAATAAATCTCAAAATTCAAAGACTTTTAACACCTTATTTTTCAAAGTTGAGACAACTTCATTTACTTCATACATTTGTTATGAGTCATTACATATATGTATATACCTTCAAAAAGTTTACAAAATATTTGAAATCTTTATCTCTTCAAATGAGCTTTGTTTGCAAAGAAGGAAAACAAGTTTTATAAATTCGTGGCAAATCTGGCCGCTGTCTTTTCGGAACCCAAACGACCTAGTTTCATGAAAAAAGTTTAGAAATGCGTAGATCTTTCCGAGTAGGTAGAAAACGGTATATTATACGCGAAATTCCGAGCTAAAATGAGCAAGTTATGGCCATTTTAAGTTGGAATTCCCCTTATACGATTTTACCGCGATTTTAAGAAAAGATTAGAATCTTCAAGAATAGAAGTCTTATGAGAGACTTATTTTGGGTATTTCATCTTGTCTAGGTGACGAGGGACCCGAGATCATCTATCCGGAGGACTACTACGATTAGATCCACCGATATGGAGTGAGTTAATTCTTTTCCTAAGTTCATTTCCTTGTTTGTGCTTGTAGTTAGTAGCATTAGAAAACTAGGAAAAATATAAATGAACCTTTGTTATGAAATAATTGTTGAACGAAGGTTAAGAATATCGAAATACGAAGTGCTAAATAAAGTGTGATTTATGTATTGATATGATGAAATTATGGTTGATCACTTTTAATATGAATTCAACTTATATGGCCAAATGATAACTTGAAATTACTCATGCATATCATACACATGAATTACATTTGTTCACTACTTTTCTTCGTGTGGGGAAACGAGGAAAGAGTAGTGGTGGCTGGTAGGAGCCGGTAAGTCTACGTGATGGCTAGTAGGAGCCGGAAAGTCTACATGGCAAGCAGGAGCCGGTAAATCTGCTATTATTGATGGTCGTATGGGCCTGTAACCACCCAACCCTTGTCATGGAGGGCGTTAAATCCATGCTACACTTGATTTCCGGTTAATCATGTGTATTTACATGTTCATATGGATGATGCATTTTCATATGTTTTGATTAAAATACTTGGTTGAATTTTGGGAAATGTCTTATAGTTGGAATTATCTCACTAAGCTAGTCAAGCTTATACCCTTATAGTTTTTATTACAGTATGAATTTCTTTGGTTGGCCCGAGGAGCCCTGTATGCCAGGTACGAGTATACGCTACTAGGAGTTTTTGGAGGAAGTTTATGTATTTTTAGTTTTGAACATAGACTTCTAGGAAAAATCTCTATAGTAGACTTATGTAGTAGATATGTTTATTTTGATGAATAGCATTGCTAATCAAAGACTTTAAGACGGGGGAATGCCCCTAAGAAGATGTACTTTGTTGTGATGAAATGGAGAACTTATGATTATCTATGCTTATTGCTATCTATTTAAACGTAACACCCCTAAGAGTCTCCTACTATCTTGGAAGCACGCCTTGCATATGATATCGAAGCTCCTGCATGACTACGGTTGTCATTCATTAGCTTTAATATTGTATGCGGCGGACTGCCACGTTTAGGGTACCCTCGGGGCGTGACAGTTTAAGTTGGTATCAGAGCCCAAGTTTTAGATATAAGATAGTAGAATAGACCTTAAGATAGATAGTAACAAGATAGAAACTCTAGCTTAAGATCTGATCCCCATTTGTTTTCCTTGATAGCTGACTTTCCCTGAGGTTAAGGAAAAATCCCGACATTTCCCTAAAGACCGTGACGAGACCTTCGTGAACTACCGTCTTAGACTAAGAATTCTGTGTGAGGAGTTCGCGTTAGTTGGAAGGCCAGGATCGTCCGTGAAATGTTCAAGCGATGGAAGAAAGGACTAAGACCCCTTATGGAGGAACTTGCCCCAGGAGCTAAGATATGACGATAGGAACCAGACTTCCGACAAGCTAGGGCCCCTGTACATCTACGCACACGATGAGTTGACAGACCATACAGACTGACTGAAGGCAGATACGGAAGATCGATTCTATTAATATGCTGCTTACCGACGAATTGTCCCTACACCATCGGAGTACAACGCTCAGCCTAACTCCGTTGGAATACAACTAGATGTTATTCCAGATGAGAACTTCGTCATGAGAGAAGCCCGAGCAAACGAAGGAAATAGAAAGACAAACGGTAGCCCGGAAAGAGATCTAAATGAGGACTCAGAGCCTGAGGAAAACCCAATCTGTCTCTCTCTGGAAGAACAGCCCTTTGGCTCCCAACCAAGCACCTCCCCGAAGGTTGAGCCAAGACGTACCCATGGAGACCGTTGCAAGGAGCATGACCCAACAAAGTCCAAACTAGTTTTTCCTAGGCTTATCTTTCTTTTAATGCCTTGTGTTTTGTTTTCTATGATTTTGAACAATTATCTTTTGATGAGAATGGTTCCTGCCTTCTCAAGGTTATGTAAGAATTATTAAATTCTTTTTATAAAAAGTACTTTTGATGATTTCTGAATTTGATTGCTTTAAATATTTCCTATGGAATTTCCGATATTTCCGATCTCCTTTAAAGTCTAAAACTAGAATAAATAACAGACGGTAGAAGGGGTAGAAGACGCGAACGTCGCGCCTCTAACAATATACCAGCAGAACCAGGGAATCCCCCAGCAGAGCAACAAGCCCCAAATCCTCCACCAAATCAACAAGGAGATGTATGGGCCGCTATCAACCAACTGACAGGGTTGGTCAATAATTTCATGCAGCGTGCACAAAACGCACCACCGCCTGCTGCAAATGCACCTGAAGCAACCGTTGAGGCACCTGCAGCACCAGAAGCTGAATCTCATACCGTCCCTTTGCCAGCACCACCGCCGCCTCGACCTTATAGAAGTTCCTTGCCGGACTTCATAAAGAGCAACAGGTACTTCGACGGAAATTTCGGAAAGCCAGATGAAGCTGAGGACTGGCTAGCTCAGATAGAAAGGTCGTTTGCCGCCTATGAAGTTCCCCATCATCTGCGCCTGGACTATGGCACATACATGCTGCGATTTAATGCCAGGGTATGGTGGGAGTCAAAAAGCAGGGAATTGTTGCCACCCGTAACTTGGGCAGCTTTCCGCAGAGAGTTTCTGGATAATTACTTCCCTGGAAGCCTAAGAGTTCAATATAGTGGAGACTTTCTCCATATATCCCAGAAAGGAAGGACGATAGAGCAGTACGAGACGGAATTTAGCCGACTGCTCCAATACGCACCTGAGTCCTTCAAGCATAGTGAAGAGCTGAAGAGACAAGTATTTCTGAGTGGCCTGGATGAAGACATAAGGATGCGTCTGGAGGAGTTAGACCTGAGAACCCTCCGAGAGTTGGTAGAAAGGGCTCGTATCATTGAGGGAGCAAAGAAGAGGAAGAGCAAAGCCCCTGAGAGGAAGACTTTTGTGTTCGGAAAGAGAACCCAAGATAGCTACAACCCCAGCTTTCAAAGCAAGAAGTTCAAACCTTTCCATAGCTTCAGAGGAAGTGTTAGTAACAACAAGGAGACGCCTGAAGTCATTGTGACCTGCTGGAAATGCAAGAAGGAGCATTACCCAAAGAGATGCCCGCTGCTGCAACACAAGTGCTACTTCTGTGGAGATCCCAGTCACAAGATAGGAGATTGCCCGAAGAAGACTTCCACCGTTTGCTTCGTTTGCAAGCAAACTGGGCACTTCGCCAACGAATGCCCACAAAGGAAGAATGCACCAGCACGACCGTTTGGTTCTACGGGAGGAGCAGCACAGCAAAGAATGGAAATGGAGAAGCAAGCACAAATCGGACTGGAGCAGCGTTCATGGAATGAGGATATACAACTTGGAGGGACAGTGGGTATGTGAGGAGTCGATGATGAAGGAGCTGAGCTAGCAGCCGTAGATGGAGACTATGGCTCAGATTTTGGTTTGGTAACAGGTCAGAATAAAACCCTTTCTTTTAAAGCAAGTTATCAAGTTTCTTACGTTACGCAAGTTTTATACCTACGACTAGCTTAAGTATACCAGTTCGTAATTAGTATAAAATCCGAGTGCAGGACGCGTATGTGTAGCTAGTCAACCCGCTTATGCCCTGTTCGATACGGGAGCTACCCATTCTTTTATCACCGTTAGCCTGGCTAAACAAATTGGATTACCCATAGATACTATTGCTACCGGTTTTCGAGTAAAAACCCCCACTGGAAGCATAGTAACGACAAAGGAAATGCTTAAAGGCTGTCCAATGGAGATACAAGGAAGTCACTCCAAGTGTGACCTAATAATCTTAGAAATGAGTAAATACGAAGTAATCTTGGGTATGAGTTGGTTAACATCCGTTAAGGCCTTGGTAGACTGCAGACAAAAGGAAGTGAAGTTTAAGGACCCAAATGGATGTGAAGTGATATTCAGAGGAGAATCCACGGTGAAGTTGAATTCATTTGAGTTAATGAACGACGAAGAGATCAACCTGAGTAACCTAAATGAAGAAGAAGGAGAAAAGCCTGAGCTTGGATCCATACCCGTGGCCAATGAGTTCCCAGATGTATTTCCGGACGAATTGCCTGGATTGCCACCAAAGAGAGAGATCGATTTTGAAATTGACCTATTGGTCAATACAGAACCAATCTCAAAGGCACCCTATCGGATGGCACCAGTAGAGCTAAAGGAGTTAAAGATTCAGCTACAAGACTTGTTGGATCAAGGTTTTATCCGACCAAGCGTATCACCTTGGGGAGCGCCAGTATTGTTCGTAAAGAAAAAGGATGGTTCCATGCGCTTATGCATCGACTATCGGGAGCTAAACAAAGTCACCATCAAGAACAAGTATCCCCTCCCAAGGATAGATGACCTTTTCGATCAACTTCAAGGAGCAAGCGTCTTTTCAAGGATCGATCTACGGTCCGGATACCACCATTGAGGATTAAACCTGAGGACGTACCAAAGACAGCTTTCAGAACTCGCTATGGACATTACGAGTTTCTAGTGATGCCTTTTGGACTAACCAACGCACCAGCAGCTTTCATGGATATCATGAATCGAGTATATAAGCCCCTGTTGGACAAGTGTGTAATAGTCTTCATTGACGATATCCTAATCTACTCCAAGACGCGAGAACAACATCAGGAACACTTAAGAATGGCATTACAGACTCTGCGTGAGCATAAGTTGTACGCCAAGCTATCTAAGTGTGACTTTTGGCTGGATCGTATATCTTTCCTAGGACATGTGATATCTGGAGAGGGAATATCGGTAGACCCTGAGAAGATCAATGCAGTGATGAAATGGAAACAACCTAAGACTGTAACTGAAGTGAGAAGTTTTCTTGGATTGGCGGGATATTATAGGAAGTTTGTGAAGAATTTTTCAAACATCGCCAAGCCTCTCACTCAGTTAACTCAAAAGGAGGAGAAATTCATTTGGACAGACAAAAGAGAACAAAGTTTCCAGGAACTAAAGAGAAGACTTGTTTCTGCCCCAATCCTAATTCTACCAGACCCCGAGAAGTCCTATACCGTGCACAGTGATGCCTCTAGGAATGGCCTCGGATGCGTACTGATGCAGGATGGGAAAGTGATCGCGTATGCATCTCGACAACTCAGACCTCATGAGCAGAACTATCCTACTCACGATTTGGAGTTGGCCGCCGTTGTTTTCGCTCTCAAGTTATGGAGGCATTACTTATATGGACAAAGATGTGAAATCTACACGGACCATAAGAGCCTCAAGTACCTATTCACACAAAAAGAGTTGAATATGCGGCAACGGAGATGGTTGGAGCTCATCAAGGATTACGACCTTGGAATCAATTATTGTCCAGGGAGAGTAAACGCAGTTGCAGATGCCCTAAGTAGGAAAAATTATGGAGAAATTGCTTCTTTGCTCACTGATAAGAGAGAGTTGATAAAAGAGTTCGAAAGATTGAGCATTGAATTTATTGGGCAAAGTGTGGAAGTAGAAATTGCCAACCTTGTTTTGGAACCCACCTTGGTGGAAAGAATCAAGGAAGCCCAGCGATACGATGAGGCGATCATGAAGATCAAAAAGGAGGTGCAGGAAGGAAGATACACGGATTTCTCCACGGATGAAGATGAAGTGGTTAGGATGAAAGGCAGGTTATGCGTTCCGGATGATGAAGACATGAGAAAGGAAATCATGAAAGAAGCACATCACTCCGGATACACCATGCATCCAGGAGGAACAAAGATGTACCAGGATCTAAAAAGCCACTATTGGTGGAACGGCATGAAGAGAGACGTAGCAGATTTTGTGCTAAAATGCCCTACGTGCCAACAAGTGAAAGTAGAGCACCAAAGGCCTGGTGGACTTCTGAAACCCTTGCCCATACCCGAATGGAAGTGGGACCAAATCACAATGGACTTTGTATGTGGATTACCAAGAACATCAGCAGGATATGATGCAATTTGGGTCATCGTGGACCGACTGACAAAGACGGCTCATTTCCTTCCAATGAACATGACGTACTCTTTGGATAAGTTGGCAAGAATGTACACAAGGGAAATAGTACGCTTGCACGGAGTACCCGCTGGAATAGTCTCCGACCGAGATCCAAGGTTTGTATCCAAATTTTGGACAAGTTTGCAAAATTGTATGGGAACTAAGCTACATTTCAGTACGGCTTATCACCCTCAGACGGATGGTCAGTCAGAAAGGACGATACAAACATTGGAGGATATGCTGCGAGCCTGTGTGATAGAGTTCAAAGGTAGCTGGGATGCACACCTACCTTTGGTAGAGTTTGCCTACAACAACAGCTACCATTCCACGATCCAGATGCCACCTTATGAAGCGTTGTACGGAAGGAGATGTCGGTCTCCTTTGTTTTGGGATGATGTAGAAAAGTTGAGTATCGGACCTGATTTAGTACAGGATACAGCTGACAAGGTGCGAATCATCCGACAAAAGATGAAGGAGGCACAAGATAGGCAAAAGAGTTGGGCGGATATGAAAAGACGTACCCTCGAGTTTGAAGTTGGAGATCACGTGTACTTAAAGGTGAATCCCATCAAAAGTATTCGCCGAGTTCGACCACAAGGGAAGTTGAGCCCACGTTACATTGGACCTTTTGAAGTACTGGAAAGAGTAGGAGATCTTGCTTATCGCCTAGCACTACCTCCTAGTCTATCTGGAATTCACAACGTATTCCACGTGTCTGTCTTACGGAAGCATATGTCAGACCCTACCAGGATTGCAGAGCTAGAACCTGTTCAACTAAAGGAAAATCTCACATACGAGGAGCACCCGGTTCAGATCCTAGACCACAAAGTGCAGAAGCTTCGGAACAAAGAAATTAAGTATGTGAAGGTTCTATGGAGAAACCACTCACGTGAAGAAGCGACCTGGGAGGCTGAACAAGACATACGCCAGAAATACCCAAGTCTGTTCAAGGAATCAGGTATGAATTTCAAGTTTTGAGGACAAAACTTTCTTTAAGGAGGGTAGGTTGTAAGTTCCCGAATTTTCGGTTCCAAATTCGAAACCCAAACCCTAATCGAGAGTCAAACGGACTCTTAAGTCAACCAAAACCCTAGTATATCGTGACCGCTTAAACTCCGGCATTACCGTTTTCCTAGCCCTAGAAAACGAAGTTGGAAAAGTTTGCCCTAATAATTCGTAATAGCCATGGTTGCGTAAAAATATCAGATTGAAGAATTTTAAGTGTCCTTTGAACCCGATCGGGCATGATTCTTGAAAAACGTGTCCGGAAGTCCGGAATAGGAAAATTATTCCGAATATACCGTTAGACTCGTAAAAATATAAGATTTCCAAAAATATCAATTTCGTAATTTTTCGATAACTAAAAATATCAGATATCGCTTTTATACGCGTACTTTTCTTACTACCGGTATTAATTGTCATGTCTACTTTTACATTACACTATTTTCTACTATTCTACACTATTCATCTATCTCTACTTTTTCTTACAACCTATTCTTACAAACCTTACACCTATCTCTTACACTTTTTCATTTCCAATACAAATTCACATCTTTCATTTCTTACTTTAATTAATCAAAAGACAAAAATTTTTATTTTCTCTCCTCCCCATGCTCCAAAATGGCGCCGGCCACCCCCCATTCATGCATCCCTCAATTTTGTTTTCATTTAATTTATTAACACAAATAATCTCTCATATTTTTCTATAAATACCCCTTCATACCTTCACTTCTTTCACACTTCTTCATCTCTAAAGTTACTCTCTCAAAATTTCTCTCCAAATCCTCTCAAGAGTTCTTCAAGAAAGTCCTCTTAAGTTTAGCTTCTTTAGGTAAGAAATTTCTCAAGATTTCTTCATGTTCATTCACTTAGTATGAGCTTAGTGTGTGTTTTCTAAAACCATGAAGGTTAAAAGCAACATTAGGTTCATGCTTTGTTTTTGTTCATAATCAAAATTCCTCCATGATCATTTATGTTCTATTATGTTCCTTTATGTTTCTCTATAATTCCTTTATGTTTATTTCTATCTAATATATCCTAAAAGCTATATATACTATTTAGAGCATATAAGCTCATAGCCTTGCAATTTATTTACCTTTCATGCAATTTATTTAATTTTAAGTTGATTTTAAGACTAGTCATTCTAGTCTTAGACTTGTCCTCATCAAGTCAAAACAATTCCTTTTCTTTTCGGGACTAGTCTTTTCTTAGTCCCGGGAAACCTTGATAAAAGCTAAGGTCCCAATACTTGATTTACTTTACTATTTAAGCTTTCAAGTTATTATGTTCCTTTGTATTTCTATAATTTTGATTCATATTCATGCATGAACATAATGTTTTTGTCTCAACAAAAACAAATGGGAAGATGTTTTCTTGCATTAAAGATTCTTTCTAAAAATAAATATGGGGAAACGGATTTCTAAAAACTTAAGAACATGCATAGGAGTGATTTTCTTACATAAACAAAAGGTTTTATGAAAACTTATCTTTTATCAAGAAGTAGAAATTCTTTTTGAAACATTTCAAGGAATCAAAATATTATTTTGAAAATCTAAGTTCAAGGAAAACAAAACCACACTCTAGGAAAATTAAAGTAATTACAAGAGATTTCATAAAATCTTTATGACTAAAAGAACTTTCAAAAAGTAGAATAGAATCTCAAAATTCAAAGACTTTTAACACCTTATTTTTCAAAGTTGAGACAACTTCATTTACTTCATACATTTGCTATGAGTCATTACATTATGTATATACCTTCCAAAAAGTTTACAAAATATTGAAATCTTTATCTCTTCAAATGAGCTTGGTTTGCAAAGAAGGAAAACAAGTTTTATAAATTCGTGGAAAATCTGGCCGCTGTCTTTTCGGAACCCAAACGACCTAGTTTCATAAAAATAAGTTTAGAAATGTGTAGATCTTTCCGAGTAGGTAGAAAACGGTATATTATACGCGAAATTCCGAGCTAAAATGAGCAAGTTATGGCCATTTTAAGTTGGAACTTCCCCTTATACGATTTTACCGCGATTTTAAGAAAAGATTAGAATCTTCAAGAATAGAAGTCTTATGAGAGACTTATTTTGGGTATTTCATCTTGTCTAGGTGACGAGGGACCCGAGATCATCTATCCGGAGGACTACTACGATTAGATCCACCGATATGGAGTGAGTTAATTCTTTTCCTAAGTTCATTTCCTTGTTTGTGCTTGTAGTTAGTAGCATTAGAAAACTAGGAAAAATATAAATGAACCTTTGTTATGAAATAATTGTTGAACGAAGGTTAAGAATATCGAAATACAAAGTGCTAAATAAAGTGTGATTTATGTATTGATATGATGAAATTATGGTTGATCACTTTTAATATGAATTCAACTTATATGGCCAAATGATAACTTGAAATTACTCATGCATATCATACACATGAATTACATTTGTTCACTACTTTTCTTCGTGTGGGGAAACGAGGAAAGAGAGTGGTGGCTGGTAGGAGCCGGTAAGTCTACGTGATGGCTAGTAGGAGCCGGAAAGTCTACATGGCAAGCAGGAGCCGGTAAATCTGCTATTATTGATGGTCGTATGGGCCTGTAACCACCCAACCCTTGTCATGGAGGGCGTTAAATCCATGCTACACTTGATTTCCGGTTAATCCTGTGTATCTTACATGTTCGTTTGAATGATGCATTTCATATGTTTTGATTAAAATACTTGGTTGAATTTTGGGAAATGTCTTATAGTTGGAATTATCTCACTAAGCTAGTCAAGCTTATACCCTTATAGTTTTCTATTACAGTATGAATTTCTTTGGTTGGCCCCGAGGAGCCCTGTATGCCAGGTACGAGTATACGCTACTAGGAGTTTTTGGAGGAAGTTTATGTATTTTTAGTTTTGAACATAGACTTCTAGGAAAAATCTCTATAGTAGACTTATGTAGTAGATATGTTTATTTTGATGAATAGCATTGCTAATCAAAGACTTTAAGACGGGGGAATGCCCCTAAGAAGATGTACTTTTGTGTGATGAAATGGAGAATTTATGATTATCTATGCTTATTATTGCTATCTATTTAAACGTAACACCCCTAAGAGTCTCCTACTATCTTGGAAGCACGCCTTGCATATGATATCGAAGCTCCTGCATGACTACGGTTGTCATTCATTAGCTTTAATATTGTATGCGGCGGACTGCCACGTTTAGGGTACCCTCTAGGGCGTGACAAGTATAACGACTTAATCTACTTATAACATAGTCTATGCCAAGTCTAGTATAGTTCACAAGAAACATAACACGTCCCATGATCTTAGCATACTCAACTTATGAAACAATAGGCCCTTTATTTTCTTAAGATGTATACTATGATCATAAGGTGTTCTAATATGTACCACATCAAAATAATTAAAATTTTTTCAACACTTGCTCAATGTAACGTGATTGACACGATTTTCTTCATAATAATATAATTATACAATTTGATCCGAAGGATTTAAAATAAACACATGAATCAGATGTATTCACAATATATCAATTAGTTACTAAAGTTTTGTCAAACTTTTCATACCACTATTTAGGAGCTTGCTTAATACCTTCATTTTGATACCAAGAATCACATCAGCTTCTCCTAAGTCTTTCATATCAAATTGAGAAGACAAGAACAGCTTGGTCTCATTTACTACATCTATATTAGTATAAAAAATGAGCATATCATCAACATATAAGCATATAATTACTCAATCTGATCCAAAAAATTTAAAATAAACACATGTATTCGCAAATTACTAAAGTTTTGTCAAACTTTTCATGCCACTGTTTAAGAGCTTGTTTCAGACCATAAAAGGATTTCCTAAGTTTACACACCTTATCTCTTCACTAAGAATCACAAGGCTCTCAAGTTGCTCTGTGTATATTTCTTCTTCTAGATCATCATTTAGAAATGTCGTGTTTACATCCATTTGATGTATTATCAAGTAATGGATAGTAGCAAGGGCAATTAATATTCTAATGGTAGCTATTTTAGTCATAGGGGAGTAGGTCTCAAAATAGTCAATTCCTTTCTTTTGAGGATAACCTACAACTACCAATCTTACTTTAAACTTTTCTATTAATCCATCTGGCCCCATATTCTTTCTAAAATTCCATTTATATTGGATAGATTTTCATCCTATAGGCAAAGCAACTAAGTCCCATTTGGGATTTTTCATTATAGTCAAGCTCACTTTTAATGGCTTCTTTCCAAAAACTAGCATCTATTAATGTCACTGCTTCTTCATATGTTTTAGAATCTTCCTCAATTAAACTTTCAAATACTATATCTTCATTTATTGGTTCAAAATTTTATTTTGAATTAAGAAACTAGTGATAAAATCTTGTTCAAAACTATTTTCTATTTTTCTTCTTTTGCTTCTTTTAGCTTGACTTATCTAAAGGCTCGAGTTTAGAGAGATGAAGAAGTGTTTTGTTTAGACTTTCAAATTGTTGGAAGAGAAAGGAACGACAAAGGAAAGAACTTATCAGTTTTTACTGTGTCATCTCTAATATTATTACGTATATTTCCTCTCGGTGTTTCACCAAATTCCTAAAGGTCTCCACGCATTGGTGCATCGTAGTCCCATCACGTTTGTCACCAGCTCCTTTAAACCTCTCGTAAATGATTCTCTTCCAACCTCTTCAAATATTTAACACTTAATATAACCATAAGAAGATACATTTGTCAATTATCTATTTTTTAAATCCTTAGTCATCTCTACTGATAGTTGCTATAGCATCCTTAATTCTATAATGATTTAAACTCATTTTAGTTGATATTTTAAGTGAAAATGATCTAGGATTGGTACTTAATTCATCGAATTGTCAATTTCACATACAATAAAGCTAAATGTGATCGATCCAAGTAAATTTGGCAAAGAAAAGAAGAAACAAGCATGATCCTATATCCACTATATCACGTGTCCAAAGGCGTATGGAGCATATTTGAGAACAAAAGGTACCACACCTTCTACCACATCCCATAGCAAGGGGTGTACCCACCAACTATTGGACATAAATTGTGCCACATCCTTATATAGCTTCCAAAATTCAAGGAGAGTTAGCTGCGACAATTTCATAGGGTTTTGGAGAGAATTTTTAGAGCATTCACTAGGGCAAACAAGTCAAAGAAATTCAATATCCAAGACTATCAAGCTTCAATTCTCAGGGTTATAATCATGAATTCTACTTTATCTTCTAGAATTTTTGTTTTCCCTGTAAATATCATATAGGAGTAGACTCTAGATCTAGGTCTTGTTTGAATTCTATTTTTGTCATGTGATGAGGATTTGCTTTTACTAAAAATCTTATTGATGTTCTTATGTTCAATATCATGTTCTCTGATTGTTTCTTAGATTCATATGTTCGAAGTATGAATTTATGTTTGATATCATCTAAGCTAATTGAGAAATTACTTTTATGATATATATGCAATTAATGAGATTTGATTGTGGTTCTAGAGATAGATCAAGAATCTTCTGTTGATTATGTACTTGTTGATAAGTTCATGTCCCTAATGCAATCCTATGTTGCTATTAACTGAGGAGAGATCCTAATTGATAAACCTAGGGTTAGATAAGTTGATAAATTTGGGAGATTTATTAGCTTGCTTGGAACTCAATAGCATAAGAACTCACTTTTTATAACCTTTGGATTCTGAGGATTCACTGATAAAATAAGAGTATAATGAGACCTAGGTCGCTTTGTTTTCTTAAATTAAACGTTGTAATTTGTTGCTAGTGATCTTTACTTGCTTGATTTCAATACATCTATAATATTTGCTAGATAATACTTTAGAAAATGATCACTCTTTTTAGGCGGTTAGATAATAGGAATGGAGTTATTACTAGTACTTGATTTATCCCTATCGACGATACCAATCTTAACACTGTAGTGTGCTTACGATAGGTACAGTGCCTATTGTCTAGTAGTGGAATTAGGAACAAGTTCTTATAAATTTTTGAAATTATGGTTGACAAACCATCAAAGCTCTTGGTGTTGTTGCCAAGGAATAAACCAATTGTGAAACCTTAATAGATCATCTATTAATATGGAAAGTCATTCCATAATAAATCAATTTCACATTACCATAACCCAAAGAAATCCCAAACAAAACCTTCGATTGTCATCGCAACCTCATGCTTTGGTACCAAAATGATATGGATAAAATCAATATGTGAAGTGTTATCAAGGATTACATTCATAAATCTCTATCAAACATGTAAGTATTTTAGGGTTTAGGTTTTCAAGTATAAAAAGAAAAGAAAAGATATAAAAAATCCTCCTCTTACATCTCATACTCCAAGAAAAAATATTGAATAACAATTTATTTTACTAATATAACACAAATTAAGAAGAAACAATGAGTTCGATCAATCTATAACAAGATTAAAATAAACAAGAAAAAGAGAGAAACTCTTAAGGAATATTCTCCATAAAACTAATGAAAATAAGTTTACAATGCCTTAAATATTAGTCATCTAATAGCTGTAAGTGTATACAAGTCATAAAGTAACTCGACCTAAAAAAATATACCAAAAAGTATGAATGAAAACACATTCTATGAGAAACACCGGTAAGAACATAGATTCACATAAAGTACACAACTTTCTGATGAGTACATGGGTAGAAACACGATCATGTTGAAAAGACATATACCTTTTGGAGCACTAAAATATACGTTATTTCTCTTCAATTAAAGCATCTTTTAACTTGATATCCAGTTCCAATTTTTTCCTTACCTCTTAGACTAAATTGAATGATATACTCTTGTAAAATTAAAAAAAAATTATGTTGAAAGAATTTATATGTTAGGTTTATTTTTAATAAAGTAGATGAGTTTATATGTGTTAATAATAATAATTGTGCAGGCTATTACATAAGATATAAAGTCTAAATGAAGTGGTCTAATAAAATTGTGAACTTTATTGTATCATATTTAGTAAGGGATATTGTGTGTAGAAACTAGATATATTAATTCTAGTTTTATGATGTGCAAAATTGAAAATAATAAATATGAACATATATACATGGTCATGTTCCCAAGTCATACGTGTTACTCATTAGACATTTTGGCATCCTATCATTAGAGAGAAACTCGTAAAGGCTTCGTGTTCATATAGAAGATTAGATCATCAAAACAAGGATTTTATATGTCTTATATATCAACGGATTTAGGTTCGCCTTTGCATTTATTTTTATTTATTTGTGACCTAATCTTGTACATGAATTTTTTTCTTTTGTTTAAGGGATTGAAGATTTAATAAATTGCTAGCATTATATTCATCTTATACCGACTACTCTAATAGAATATATCAAGTTAAGTTCTACAATCCTTTAGCTCAAGCTCAAGTAATAGGACTAACTAACTCCTTATCAAAATCATTTTATTTATTAAGATTTAAGGTTCACTAGATTTGAAAATGTGACTATTTAATGTAAGATTTAACCTTCGGTTGTCCAATGGATAATTTACTTATTTATTAATTTTTCCCCATTTTTTTGCAATATTACTACTGAATTTAATTTTGATTATTGTAATTTAATTAAAAGAGTAAATTACACTAGAAGGTATCAACGTTTGGTGGTAAATTCATTTAAGGTATCTGTAGGTCTCGAAATGGCAAACAAGAGTGGAGGTGAATTATTTGTTAAAACTTTTTCGAAAATATTCAAATAAATTCAAACTTATGAGACTTGTTACTTAAGATGTTCTACGATATAAATGCAAGTGATAAGATACAGATAAATTATAGAATTTAAAGTGCAAGTAAATAAAGAGACGATAATTTATAGAGGTTCCTCCTTGTGAGTCAGTCCTCTCTTCCAACCATACTGCTGAGGATCTGATCTTCTACACCGATCGTTCCACTAATCTAATAGCAAAGAAAAGTTACAAACACCTATAGCTCTTCCTCTGTTTTTCTAGCCCACCTCTTGGCTAATCACAAACTACAAGACTTCTACAACCTTACTTCTATGCAAATCCTCACTTGAAAAGAAAATAGAGATGCTACAAGTATGAGAAAATATGAATTCTCTAGTTTAAGCTCATAATGAAAAGATGAAGCTCATAGTGCTTGTCAAATGCTCAGAGGACTTTTTGTGAATCAAAACTTTCGTTAGTGTTCTTATTAGTCTCTCGTATTCTCATGTTTTGAATCTTGAATTCTTAAATATATACATGTGCTTGTTTGAACAACCTCTTCGATAATATCTCCAAATGTACATAATATCCCATGAAATCTTATAACGTCTTCTTTGTTGTGCGAATAAGATTGATATCCCAATATTTGTAGGGTTTGAAAAACTTATCAAAAGATTCAAATATTTAACTTCTTCATCATATCTTGTTGTGCCTGCTATCTTCAGATATTTTTTATATTTATCTTCATTTGATTATTCAATAACCTTGCTTAAATAAACTTGAATTTGAACTTTAAAGATTCCTCAAGTTTTGGATAAGTTTCAGCTTATATTAAAAACTGAATAGATTATTTCTTCATCTTCATCTGTTGACTTTACCAAAAAAATATTGAAGCATGAATTTTATAAAAAGATCTTTATTAAAACGAAACATGAACTGCGTTGCATCTTGTAAATGTCTTCATAAAACTTTGAAAAAGACTTTTGTTGTAATTTATAAAATCTTCCTTGAAAACTTAAGAAACACACTTGAAGAAAACCCCGATGGATTATTAACCTCCTTATGTGGAATGAATTAAGTGCATTATCCAAATACACTTAATTAATGAAGCCGGGGTATTAAATAAATCCAACTTATATTTTGATGATCAATAAAAACTATATGATTATTATTCTACAAACCGAAGTAGCATTCATCCAACTGTCTATTCAAGTGTCTACTGAAACATCTATTTGACTGCCTTATTAACTGTCTGTTTAAGTGTTTGTAAATATGGATACCTTTGTTCTACACACTTAAAACATATTCATTAGATATATTTTAATATTTTTGTTATCATCAAAACTCATTTAAGAGAACTCAACATTCTCTCGTTTTTTAATGATAACAAAACCTTTCTTAAGTGATAAACTTACATTTGTTTTTTAAAATTTAAAAGCCTAAAGATTTTTAAAACAGATTTGAGGATAGGTTTGTCATAACTAAGTTCATAAGACATTTATAAAAAAAAAAAAAAAAAAAAAAAAAAATTATCACTATTTTCTCCTTCTCCCCTTTTTTGTTATCATAAAAAAAAACATATAAATAATATTTCTCTCCTTGAACATATGATATATAAAAAAGAATTATATCTTATGAAACTCAGTACACATACACATAACTCATGAAAAACGAAGCATCTTTTGACAATGAACGCCCATTTTTCTGGGTACCATGTTTCCTTTAGCTTACCACTATGTTTCTACAATCATAGAAATATAATCAAACTTTTTTAGGAACCTAGAGTAGCTTGGGTCATCTAAATTTCAAGCTCATATTGTTATGATTTTTCACTTGTTGTTGACTGAGCTTGTTATTTTTATAATAACAATATTTCTCAATATGCCCTAACTTATTATAAAAGAAACAAGCATAAGTGTTAGATCTTAACGATGTTCTTTGATATTGATATGGGTACTTTCTAACATACCTTCTGGCAAAGGTTCGAAGTATCCTCTATTATATCCTTTGATATATCCTTTGTAATTACTTATGTAGTATCCTCTGTAATTCTATTTATAATAACTTTCTACAAACTTTCCATCTTATATGACAAGTTTATTATTGCGATGCTTTTTATCATTTTTACTCTTATCTTCCTTATTATTACTTGTATCAATAATCCTTTGTTATTTGTTCCTTTCTTGTTTCAAAAATTGTTTTCTTATTTTGATTTGATGATTCAACTTTATTATAGGCTAATCCTTCTTTAGAATTACCAATTCTTTGAGATGAAATTAATTTTTGCAACTTTTGATCACTTCATTAAACTTATTAAACATATAACTTAATCCTTTGAAAACTTATTCTATTCTAACTTTGGGATCCTTAATTTATCTATGTAAGTTTATTTTTTCTTTTGATAAAATATATTGAGTTTCATGTAAACTTTTATTATCCATATGCAAAACTTCATTTTCATTTCTTAATATGTCATTCTCATTAGCAAACGAAAAGTTTGTTTGTCTTAAGGCTTTTTTTTTTTCATTTTTTAGAGTCTTTATTTTCTCATTATCTTTGTAAGAGCATTTAATAACCTTTTATCTATTTACTCAAACTTTTAGGCATTTCATCATCAAATTTAGGAGTTACCTTTGAAAGAGCCATAAGACAAAGGTCCACTTCTTCTATACCTTCTAGTTCAACATCTAACACTGTATCTGATTTGTCCAAATCACTCCATGTTGCCATAAGCGCTTTTTGCTTCTTTTTATACTTCATCTTTTTCAACAGTACTGGACATTCATATTTGATGTGTCTGGATTTTTTACATTCAAAGCACACAATGCCCTTCTTTTCTTTCTTTTCTTTTACTTTTCGTGCATCATATTTAACATCATTAGTAATAAAGTGTTTGCTTTTGTTTACCTTTTTCTTTTTTCTTGATTAGCTTTGAAAGCTTCCTTCCTAACAAGTTCAAAATCATCATCATCTCCTTCACCATCTAACTCTTTGTCTGTCTCAACGTCTTGCTCAATAGCCTTGAACACTATGGATTTTTTAACTTTCTCTTTATCATTCATATGTTTCAACTTTAACTCATATGCTTGAAGCTTTTCATGAAGTTGACTCAAGGTCAATTTGTCTAAGTAATGTGCTTCTTCAATCCCATTGGTCTTGGAGTCCCACGAGCTAGATAAGATTCTCAAGATCTTCCTCACTAACCCACTGTCGTCAAGTTTCTTTCCAAGCAAAGCAAGATCATTAGTGATTAAAGTAAAATGATTAAAGCAATAAAAAATACTCTAATTAGATTTAAATATAAACAATTTGTAATCTTGTATAAGTGTTCTTCTTCTGATGTCTTTGATCATTGTAGCACCCTTATAAGTTTCACACAACTTATCCTATATTTCATGGCCGATTTGCATGATGAGATCCTAGCAAACACAATTTAAGAGATGCTCATTGGAAGTAGGTACTTTGTTGTGCTATTCACTTCAGCATTTTTCTTTTCCTCATCAACTATGATTGGACTATTTGTGAGAATAAGTTGTTGATCTCCATAACAAATGATTTCTTATGAAGTGAAATTAGTTGCTTTGATATATGACTCCATCCTGCATTTCCAATAAAGAAATTAGTGCCGTCAAAGAATGGTATTTAGTTAGGTGTAATAGTGATTGTGTTATCATCCATTTTGATCAAACTCTTAAACAAAAGAGGACCTCCTCTAATGCCAAATGTAGGTTGTGAAATGGCAAACAAGAGAGGGGGGTGGGGGTAGGGGACGAGGTTTTTTTTTTTTTTTTTTTTGAAAAATTTTCGAAAATATTCAAACAAATTCAAACTTATGAGACTTGTTACTTAATATGTTTTACAATATGAATGCAAGTGATAAAATACAAATAAAATTACAAAATTTAAAGTGCAAGGAAATAAAGGAGATAGCAATTTATAGAGATTCCTCCTTATAACGCGGTCCTCTCTTCCAACTCCTTCCATACCAGTCATTCTACTAATCCAATAATAAAGAGAAGTTATAAACCCCAATAGCTCTTACTCTATCTTTCTAACCTACAACTTAGTTAATCACAGACTACAAGACTTTTATGACCTCACTTCTATGCTCACTTGAAAAGAAAGGAGAGATGTTGCTAGTATGAAACATATGAATTCTTTAGTTTAAGCTCGTAATTAAAAGATGAAGCTCATAGTGTTTCATAGATGCTTAAGAGACTTTCTGTGAACCAAAAATTTCGTTATTGTTCTTGTTGTTCTCTCGTATTACCATGTTTTGAGTCTTGAAGTATGGAGTATATACATACACTTCTTTGAATGGCCTCTTTGATAATATCTCCAAATGTTCATAATATCCTATGAAATATTTCAACATTTTCTTTGTTGTGCAGATAAGATTGATATCCCTATATTAGTGGGATTTTAAAAAATTATCAAAAGATTCAAATTTCTAACTTCTTTCTGTAAGCCCCGGAAAATTTCAGTAAATAATTTTAAGATAAACTTCGAAAATAAACCCTAAAAATCACTCCAAGTTAAAACCGAATTTTGACACTTCCTGAACCATGAATGAATCCAAAAATTTCTTAATCATGAGAAAACGAAAATCCTCGAAAATAAAATAAGAACTCAGTGGTCTTCAAATTCAAAACCACTACGTACGAAAAATTCCATATTTAACTCCGACTTATAAAAACGGGTAATATAAAGCCCAAAAAAACAAATTATTAAAAAAAAATAAATAAATAACGATTAACTTTCGAAAATGAAACCCAATTCAAAAATTCCGAAAACGTTAAAAGATAATAAATACTTACAAAAAAATAAAATTTAAAATAAACTTCTCAAATTAAATATGCTGTATGAACATAAATATCAGTTTCCAAATTGGCAAAGGTCTAAACCGGAAAATCACCCGGAAACCCTAACCGGAATACAATAGTGTAAGTCCGGCAATCTAGTGCCCCTAATCCTAGAGGTCGAGATGTAGTTTAAATATATAGAATAGCTCATAGTAATATAAGTTTGTTTAAAAATATCAGATTGGTAAATTTTTGACCTATTTCGAACCCGTTCGGATACAGACTTCGAAAAGCGTGTCCCGGGGCTCGAGATATCAAAAATATACCAATAGTACCGTTAGACTCGTAATTTCATAATATTTCTAAATATATCAGTTATATAATTTTTCGGGTTATAAAAGTTACAGTTATAACTTTTTTTATCGTATTTCCATTGTTACCGGTAATTGATTTGACTTTTGCACTATTCATTTTTATTTTATTACAAAATTTTATTATTCTTATAAAGTCTTATATTTTTAGATAAATATTTTATATGTTGTAGAAAATTTTGTTTTTCTAAAATTTAGTTCGTTTCGGGTCTTTACGGGATCAGATTCTGTTTAAGACCCGATACTAAAAATAAAATAAATTAATTTAATAATTGGAAAATATTTTAAAAATATTGTTATTTTCATAAAATAATTTTTTTAGAATTTTTCGGGTTATAAAAATATCATTTATAGCCCATATTCGCGTATTTTGATCATACCGGTAACATATTTGTTAAATTACTAAAATAATTCAAATAATTATTTAAATTTAATTATGAAAAATCTGCTACAAATATTTTGAATAAATTTTCTAATTTTATTTTATTTTAATTAATTTTATTAATAAAGTACTTTTACAACCCATACCTTCAAGTACATCTTACACATATCACTTCCTTTTCACTTCAATCTTTCTACACATTATCCCACAATTGATGGCAGATTTTTGACCCTATTTATGGCTGCCATTGTCCTTTATCCACTCATATTTTGACTAAAATTAATTATATTTCAATCCTTTTTCAAAAAGTTACATTACACATTAATTACACAATTTAATTCAAGTCAAATTTCAACAAAACCCTCTCTCTCCTCTCTTCAAAAATGACGTGCAGCAACCCCTCCCCCTTGGCTGCCCATGTTTTATTTTTTTTCTCTCATTTATTACAATTAAAACACTCATTTCTCTCTCTCCTTCATTTATTCACTTTCCCTCTTTCATTCTTTAACCTTTTCTCTCTCTATTTCCTCTCTTTTCTTCTTCTTCTTGTTCATGTTTCTCCAACAAACAAGCTGCCCCCACATCTTCCATGGCTTCCACACTTCATTTTTAAAGATTTTCTAAGCAAATCTTCATCCTAAAGCTCCATAGGTGATATAGGTAAAGTATAATGAAGGTTTCATGCATCAAATGAACTTCCATAAGCTTAAAAGCTTAGGATGATGATGCCAAAAATGAAATCTTTCTCTTCTCCACTTTTATTACCTTGTATTATAATTATTTTCTTGTTTAAAGTTATTATATTTTGTAGATCTAACTTTTTATGGCTTTGATTTTTGTTTATGCCATAGATCTTGTTATTTAAGTTGTTATTTTTGTTATTCCTTATGATTTATGCATAGATCTAGCATTCACATGTCTATCTTAGTGATTCATGCATGTAAAACTAGTTTAGAATACTAGATCTAAAGTTTTGAGTTCATAGATGCATTAGATCTTTGTTTATGTTCATGAACAACTTGCTATAGCTTGATGATGGTAGGAAAGTTGTAGGAAAGCCAAGATCTATTTTGTTTTCAACAAAAATCAATTTTGAAAATTCGGATGAAAATGGAACCATATTTAGAAAAGTGGTTTTTCAACTTCAAAATGTATATTTTTCATTTAAAATGAAGGGCTTAGGGTATAGATACCATAAATGAAAGATTTTGATAAATGAAGTTTAGATCCATGATGTTTATAACTTATTACCATGCATTTGTTTTATGTTTATGTTCATATTAAGTATAGATCTTAGTTATGAACTCAAACAAAATTGTGAAATTCGTATTTTGGTAAGACCCATATTTAAAAACTACTTTTCAAGTGTCAAAATGTAATTTTTACATAAGAAAATGAAGGCTTAAATATATATAGCATCAAGACTTCATTTTATATGGTTCAAAGATGATTTTCAAAGATTAATTTTCAAAACAAAGTTCTATTCTCGGATTTTGGCCAAGGCCTAGTGCAAAAACATGTTTTCCAACTCAAAAATGAAGTTTTTATTTAAGAAATGAAAGGCTCTTAGGATAGGATATGTAAGGAATGGATTTTCATGAGCTTAGATAGATTTAATCAAAAGATATGACCAAAAATAAATTTTCTAAATTCGGATCCCAACCAAGACCAATTTTTAGAACCCATGTATCAACTCCAAAACTCATGTTTTATGTGAAAAATGAAGTATATAGGTAATAGATATCATTGAGCAATGATTTTTACAAGTTAAAATGAGTTTAGGCATGAGTAATGTATAAAACAAGTAATGGAATTAAAATGGAAAATTTTAAGTTAGTAGTCAATTTGTGAAATTCGTAATTTTGAATGAAGGCCATAAGAACACCTAGTATTCAAGCTCAAAATGGATGTTTTATGTGTTAAATGAAGTCCTTAAGTAATTGATATAGTGAAGCCTTAAATTTTAATGCATTAAACAAGTTTTTCCCAAAGGAATCATGCAAAAAGTGGATTTTCTAAAATTCGGATTTTTGAGTAGATCATATTGGAAAACATATTTGCAAAGCGTAAAATGCAAATTTTTGTGTAAGAATGAGGCCCTTAGTAGTTATATATGGTTGAGCCTTAAATTTCTAAGTATCAAATGATTTTTTTTTTTTACTTAAAGGAATCACTCAAAAACTAATTTTGTAAATTCGGATTTTGGAATCAACCCCACTTGAAAACATGTTTACAAAGTGCAAAATGGAAATTTTTATGAAGAAATGAAAGTCATAAGTAATAGATACAATGAAGACTCAATTTTAACAAAAATAATTATATTTTCTTAAGTAATAAATGCAAAACAAATGGAAATAATCAAAGTTAGAAAACTAGATTTTCATAAGTAGTTGTTATTATGGTCTTGCAAGATAAAAAGTTATAAATTTCCTTTTAGCAAAAATCATCAAGATCATGCATATATTAAACTCATCTCATGTCATTCATGTTAGGAAATCATTCATATTGCATGTATAGCTAATCTACTAGTAGAAACATTACAAACATTTACAAAACTATTTTTTTCGGAATCGGAAACCGTTACTGATCAGATCTGATCCCTCTGTTCCGAGACCTAAATGTTTTCAAAACTTAAAAATAATATTAGAAATAGATAGATCTTTCGAAGTAGATAGAAATCGATATAATTTGCGAGATTCCGAGTTAAAATGACCAAGTTATGGCCGTTTTAAGTTGGAATTCCCGCTTAGGACGAGAATTACGAATTTGACAGATTGTGTGAGATAGCTTGGACTAGTTAAGTGATGAAATACTTATTAGGGTATTTCTCTTTTTAGGTGACCCCGATATCGACGATTCCCTATCACCGGATTACTTATACTAAGGACCGGTGATCCAATGACCGAGTGAGTATTACTTCCGATTTCATTTATTGTATGTGATTGTAATAATAGTTGCACTAGATATTTGATAAAGATAAAATGGACATGCATGATGGGGACGAATGGGAAAGATGTATGCTTGTTGTTGATATGAGAAATGGAATGTAAGAATATCGAAGCCGAGTGATTAACTATTGCCTGTATAGATGAATTAGAATTGATTGTCTGCGATTATTGACCGATCACTTAAAAGAATTGGTATAATTGATTATTTCGAATTGAAGATGAAATTGAACTCATTCATACACGATGGGGATAGAGCATTAGCATTTGTCGGTTTATCGTTGTACCTTAAACGATTTTATAGTTCATAGTTGTCCGTAAGCTGAAACGGTCTCGGTCGTACGCAGGATTCGTTAATCTGTAACGGGATGGAGGGCGCAAGTCCATCACATATGATTTCCGGTAGGTCATATGTTTGTTGAATTCACGAGTTTGATACATATCACTTGTCTGACTAATCACTTGATTGTATGATGTGTTTAAATGTAATCCTTGGAAGTTTTCACTCACTAAGCTAGTGTAGCTTATACCTATAGTTGTTTAAATGAACAGGTTATCTCAAGAATGCAAAGTGGGGACTGAATTGGTTGGGGGGTATGACTCCGGGGTTCCGGCAAGACATAAGAATGTCTGAAGTTATTAGCTAGGTTTTCCTATTTGCCTTGTAATAGTTTATGTAGTAGATCTTTTGATGAATTGTAATCGAAGTTAATGTGTTGTATTTTGAAGAATAGTGAATTGAATTTCCTTTACATTGTTCTTAAGTTGTATCAACATAAAATGCATTACTCCGATGAGTCTCCTCCATGTGTTAGACGCCTTGTACATAGTATGGAAGCCTTCGCGTGACTGAGGTGGTCATTCTTAGACTTTAATATTGTGTACGGCGGACTGCCACGTTTAGGGTACCCTTCGGGGCGTGACATCTTCAATATATCTTGTTTCGCCTGATATCTTCACATATTCTTCATATTTATCTTCATCCAATTCTTCAATAACCTTGCTTAGATAAACTTGAATTTGAATTTTAAAGATTCCTCAAGTTTTGGATAAGCTTCAGCTGATATTAAAAACTAAATAGAGTATACTTTCATCTTCATCCATTGACTTTACCCAAAAAAAAAAAAAAAAAAGGTCGAAGCATTAATTTTTCAGAAAGATCTTTATTAAAAACGAAGCATGTACTTTGTTGCATCTTGTTAACATCTTCATAAAGCTTTGAAAAAGACTTTTTCTTGTAATTTATAAAATTTTCCTTGAACACTCGTGAAAAATACTTGAAGAAAACCCCTATTGATTATTATCCTCCCTATATGGAATGAATTAAGTGCATTATACAAATACGCTCAATTAGTAGAGTTGGGGCTTCAAAAAAATCCAACTTATATTTTGATGATCGATAAAAAATGTATGATTATCTAATCTATGAATTGAAGTAGCATTTATTCAATTATCTATTCAAGTGTCAACTAAAATGTCTATTCGATTGTCTTATTAACTGTCTGTTTAAGTGATTATAAATATGGATACTTTTGTTCTACACACTTAAAATAGATTTATTAGATATCTTTTAACCTTTTTATTATTATCGAAACCCATTTAAGAGAACTCAACAATATCAATGTTTTAAGTAGTTAAAAAGAGGAATCAACATTTCGATTAGTTTTCAATTAAGTTTCCTAGATTTTCATTAATGGCCAATTATTAATACCTTATTTGACTCACTTTACAAATGTTGATACCTCTTTTAATCAATTGAACGTTGATATCTTAAATGAATTTTTACTCAAACATTGATTCCTCTTTTGAATAACTTAAAATGTTGATACTTTAAATGAATCTATCCTCAAACATTGATACATTTTAATGTAATTTACTCTTAAATAAAATGATTGTTGAAAAACCTATGAATAATCAATTCAAAGGTGTAATATTATAATGTTAATTTCAATGAAAACCATGATAAATAATCTAATACTCTACATTGAAAGTTTTCTTCTTAGCATACAAAAAAATTTACTATTGTTGACGATCTAATATAGGTGACGAGCCTTCCAAGCCAAGTCCATCCCATTAGCGACTTAGGCTAACCCAATGGGACTAATACCTTGTTCATCAACAGTAACCTAAAGCTCATCAAGACGCCCTTTACCTGCCTCGGAGTACCGATTGACTCTTGCAACATTCGATCGACACTCTATCAATGTCCGTTGACATACTCTCCTTGGTTGACTCAACACATATGAACGTGGACTGTGGGTTCATCCCACATCATTGTAATGTCGTAACTGCCTATTTGTCATGATCCTACGAAGCACTCAACACAAAGGATCCTTCAACTATAACTATCTCCTTCAATTCTATAAGAATGGTAAAGTCGCCTATACTCTTTCTCTTATAATCATGAATTCTAGAATCAATATACTTGCTAACTTAAGCATGAAGTAGCTAAGACAGGCTCAATCCCAACATGCCATTAGCCGTGTTTTGTTTTATAGGCTACTATACATTGAAATCTAGCCCACACACTCTCTCACTAGCTTTTCCAGATTAGAACCGGCAACAACTATCATCAATGAAATAAATTATATGGCATTCTCTCATGGAGGTATACCTTGTCATGGTGAAAGTGAAAACTTCACATAGTTTAGCTGAGTAGCTGATGTTACTTAACTTTGAACATTCACATACATACAAAAAGGAAAGTTTTCCAAAACTATACTTAACACCATAATTAGTTTAGAGATATAACTAGGATGGGTTTGGGATGGATTTTACAAAGATTGAATCGGAACTCAATACCTAACTTAACTTTGAACATTCACATACATACAAAAAGGAAATGCTTCCAAAAATATAATTAACACCATAATTAATGTAGAGAATACAATTAGAATGGGTTTGGGACGGGTTTTACAAAGATTAAATCGGAACTCAGTACCTCGTGGGGTTCTCAAAACTATCCCAAGCCCTATAGGGTTATTATCCATAAATCTAAAGCCCATTCGATTGACCTTATAAGATACTCAAACCCGATAAACCTAATAATGTTTCAACTACAACTATTTTATATTTAAAGTTATCTTTGAAAAAACATTTTTTCTTAACATATATACCCATAATTTTTTTTTTGTTTACCCATGGAAATGTATTTCCACTAGTATTTGTATATAGAAAAAATCATTCCAAATCAATTTTCTTTATTCATGATTAACTTAACATTGCAACAAGTCACTTAAAATAAAATAGTATTAAAAATGAATGATCTACAAATTTAAAAATGAATATAAATTTTATTAAATTAAACAAAAAATTTATAAACGTATATATTATTTATTGAATTGAATTAGTACCTAAAATATATAAATTTAAATTCTTAAAATCAATTTGACTTTTAATTTTATTAATTGAAAAAAGAATTAATAAAATATTTCTCTTAATAGATTCAAGTTCCCAATGGGTTTTATTTTTATCATAAAACCCAAGCCAAAACCCTATAGGGTTTAGCATAATGTCTCAAAACTTGTCCCAAATCCTATAGGATAATACTTTATAGAGCATTTTTTGGTTTGGATCAGTCAGGTACTCCATAAGAACCAATCTAGTCACATCCTTAAATTGATCTATAATGCAGGATGCTTGTAAAAGCAACCATCCTTGGTTTAAAGTTGCGTTCAAGCTAGTTTTTGTGAACTTTTTCTTGTCAAAAGAGTATCTTCCTCTTTTTTACTCTGATATCATCTATACTATATGTTCTAATCACATATGAAATTAACGGTGCTACGGTCGGTATATGTTAATGAATTGTTTACCACTAGGGATGTAACTAATCAAACTTGTAAGTTACTTAAATCAATCAAATATTTACTCAATGTCAACACGAAAACATTCAAATCGAGCTTCAACTATTCAAGTAATTAATGAAGTTGACTTCAAATTTTATGATGTTTGACTTGATAAATTAGTAGTTAATCAAGCTCAAGTTAAATATATATAATGGCAATCAAGTTCAAATCAAGCTTGGATACTAATATTATTATACTGCAGAAAAATATTATTGTATTGATTAGTTAAGTTCAAATAAGCTTTTATTGAATCAAGCTTGTTGATTCCTTTTGAGTTGAATCAAGTTTAAAATATTACATTTCAATCAAGGTAGGACTAAATTCGAACTTTGAAGGCAAACCTAACCATATGTCCATCTCGCCATTAAAAATTTCCCGAAAATTTGTTATCAAGTACTAGGAGAAGGAAAACCTGTTTTTTTGAGTGGTTCCTTCCTTTTCTATTATTCACATTATATATATATATATATATGTATGTATGTATGTATATAGGTGTGTATATATTTTAAATTGCATTTTTAAATATTTATTTATAATGAGACCAATTTTTCAATGCGACCAACTTCTATTAATTTTTTTTTTGCAATTTAAGGGATGCGTAATCTAAAATCTAGTTGGATTAAGAAAACCTTTTCTCTAAGGGATAGAAATTATTGACGAACGCTGTCACTCCGCTCGGGTGTAGTCGGTTAGGATATTCGGCTCTGACCCAAAAGACCGGGTTCGATTCCCGGTAACGGAATTTTTCCTTTTACTTACTTATTTGGTTTTGACAAAATTCTTCCAGTGTCATGGTCCAAATTTTATTCCAACGTAAAAGCAGCTTTATCTGTAATGAACATGCACGAATTTTATCTCTCTACTGTTAAGACTTTTCAGTCCTGCATATTTAGCTTCACAGGAAAAATAACTTAATAATTACATTTACCTCGCATCAGTATTGCTTTTCGTTTTTCTCATAATTGCTACATGTTTCATAATTTCAATCCAGATACATGAGAATCAGCCAAGTTGATGGTTTAGTTTAGTCCAATTCTAAGTCAAGACAGATGACTTCATCTAACAACCCCGAAATAGCAACCAACAAAACCAAACTCAGCCCGGACCTATTCGACAACACAATGCAGATGCAACAAGCCAATAAAGATGATTCTTGCAAGGCACAAACTGCAATCCTGGTGCTGGCGTCCGGTTCCTTTTTTCTCCTGTTAGATATTATAGAGAACGAGCTTTAATTGGCCAATCACCCCAACAGTTTTCTTACTCTACCGAGACAGATATAAAAGACAGCATAATCAACTCAAGATTTAAACTTGGGATGGCCATGTAGCCCAAACCATTCATTCAAGGTAACTTCAATAAGATACAACTGCAGCAACGCCGCATTATATAACTTGACTTTGACTATTTACAATAAACAGATTAACTATACAATTGATATACCATGACACTTTTTAAGTCTTCAAATTCCCACCAATCATCAGTTCTGTACAATATCTGACACATTCCAGAGAACACCTGCATTTTATTTGAAACACAGCAAGAGCAGCTCAGAAGAAATTGTATGCTGTGTTACACGATGAGCAGGATGACCAAATGTCAAGCATGCATGCATGAAACATTGAATTTGAAAGAATCGGAAAATAAATTGAATTAACATGGGGCCTAGATGGATAAAATAAAAAACATCTGAAGTTAATACCTCTCGAAAAATGTGTCATATCATGACTGAAATAGGGTGACTGTGGCAATATAACCATTCTTCATGACCTGCATCATCTAAAGAAACTTTAGCAACAGCTTTCAAAGTAATATCACTGGACATAAAGCAAAAGGATAGTCTTTCAAAATATGAAAACTCAGCCACAGTCCGTTCTCTTCCCCACCTTAGTATGTTTCGTTTTATTTATTTGCACTACAGATAAAACCATAAACGCTAATAACTTACCTCAAAAGCAACATTCTGATATCCATAGACAAATGTAGATCCAAATGGATTGCTGGTAGAACCTTGAGTTTGTATAGCAGCTCGACCACAATCCCCAAGGATCTCCTGCATAAAAGGTCCCAACTACAATAAAAACACAATATATGTATATAAAAATACATACATACACACGCACATCTAAAATGTCTACAAAATTATATAGTAGTTTGGCACTTGAAGGGGAAAAATATTTAGATGAACTATAATATTATAAAAAGGGGAGAATAAAAATAAATAAATAAATAAAGAGCCTCAGATGGTATATTGGAATTTAGTTAAGTAGGATTGCAGCAAGAATATTTTGAAGTTTACTCTTTCGACTGTGATGGCTACTATAATAAAAATAAAAAATAAATTAATAATTAAAAAAAAGGGAACTGATAACATTTTCATTCCACTGATTCTATCCATTGAAATCCAGGATGCTTTACACCATAATAGGAGATGAGAAAATTACTTTTACTTGATCCCATTTTGTGCTTGGGGTAATCCCATGTTTGGTGCCATTGACTTCCTGAGAAGAATCCCCAACTGCATGGGCAAAAAAGGTTGTTGCATCAGAAATGGTAAAACATGTCAATTCGGTCTTCCATTGTGTGCTTCATAAATAACGTCCTAATTGTCAACCTTAAAAGTGAAGCACTTAAAAATGGAAAAAGACCCAAATCAGTACCAGATATGACAAAATTGCACTTGATATATGAATTGAAGTCTGCATGCCCAGGATAATTTGTATGGAGAACAAACTTCTTAATTTTATGGGTCTGTAAAGAAAACAAGCAAAGTGAGAAAGGCATGCAAACATATGTCCTGAAATTAAGAGAAGAAATTACAACCATAGCACAGACCTGGCCATCAAATAAAATGTCCAAACCACGAGTAAAATAGTTGTAAAAGTAATCCCCGCAAAGTGTTGTCTTTGGGTGTGGGTCTGAAGCAGAGTGAATGACCATTTGGTCTACCTGTACAGGCATATGTTACAATTACTCAGACAAGGCCATTAGCAATGCCAAAATCAAAGGCAAGTCTTTCTTACTAACAGACATCTCAAAATGAAGATTATGCACTTGCAAAAATCTAATTTATTCCTATTGCATAAATTATGGGATTCAGATCGATTGGCTTCAACCATGAGTCATCTAAACCGCACACGTGGTTTTTGATAAATCACAATCTGAACCCTAGGGACAAACTGTCACTTCAGCCATTTATAAACAAAAGATAAAAATAAAATAAAATAAAATTGATGCTTCAGCTTTCAGTGAGTACACTGTAGAGAGCTCCAACTTAAACAAGTTGAATTTTGCTATCTATTACTTGATATTAAGATCTCTATTTGTTCACCAATCAAACCAGGATAGCTTCAGCACACATAAATCAACAAAAAGACCAAACCCCTCCCACAACAATAAACAAAATAAAAAAAGTAATCATAATTATGTAGGTAAATGATTGATTCTCTTTATATGTCTATGATTATGATAAACGAAATATATAAGAATTTTTTTCTGGGCTATCATTTATAAAACCCAATCACAAAAGCAAATGATCCAAATGTAGATGTGGTCTTACCTGCTTTTGATGAATTCCACAAGGACGACCTAGCTCAGTCCACACATCCTGCACAAATACCAAGAATCCATTATCACAAGCATAATGACATTGGAAATAATCTCAGGGCATCTTGCTCTTGGACAGGAAAAATACCCTACTGCAGCAAACCATAGAATGCCATGCTTGAAGAAATCTACACCCTAATATTTTCCACTAATTCAATATCCTTGCAGGAAAAAAAAAAAAAAAAAAAAAGTAGCATCATGAGAATCCAGATTAACATGCCTATATGCAATTCTAAGGTCATACCGAACCAAACCGTATTTAAAAAGATTCATTTCAAAGCCTTAATAAACCAAACTGCTTTTAACAGTTCAGTTGAACCAAACTCCTTTTGAAGCAGTTCAGTTGGACTTGACCCTTTTAGACACACCTTATTTTAAATTGTACTATTAATAAATTTTCGGAGCTTTTAACTAAAGACTGATTTTCAAAATTGAGAAATATTGTGTAAGATAAAGCTATATAACATTAATACTGCGTTTTGCAAAAATCAAATTGTGATGCTGGAATTCTACATCCTAATATATTACACTACTTCAATAACCTCACAAGAATATGATAGCATCACGATAGTCCAGATTAACTTGTCTTGTATGCAAAAACATACAATGTCATGCTTGAAGAAATCTACATCCTAATATTTTCCGCTAATTAAATAACCTTGAAGGGGGAAAAAAAAAACAAACAAAAAGCCTAGCATCATCATATTAAGGTTAATATTTATTGTATGCAGCTTCACATAGTATACAATCTCTAGCAATCTCCAAAATACAAAAGTTAAAGGCAAATGGATGCTAAACACATTGAACAAACTTGATGCAAGTCATGATACAACAGAAGTTACCTGCGGGGATGCACCAAATGGAATGTGCTGACCACCTACTGTAAAGTATAGTTCCTCTCCAAGCTGAAAAGTGTTCAATACAAATTGCCAGTCATACCAAAGAATCTCAATATATATATATATATATATATATAAAATATATACAGAAAAGAAGTGTGATAATGCATCATGAATGCAAGAATTCCAGCATCACAATTCTGATTTCTGAAAAGCCTCATTTGATACATAAGGTAGGGGTAGGTGTGCTGCATGATATATTCACTTATCAGCCAATCCTAAAACTGTTCAACTGGAATGAATTACATGTGCGAGGAAAAAAGGATACTGTGACACAAACAGCTGATTATAATTTGAAGTCATTGCAGGTCAACCTCATTAGTTAAGGACGAGAAAGATAAATAACATCAGCGGGAAAATATTCATGAAAACAGCCTGTTGGACCTCATCTGAAAAGAAATGGAAAAAGCATACATAACATTGCTGTCATCTTATGCATCTTTTAATTAATTTTTTATACTTAGATGGGTATTTATAAATCTTCTATAAAAAAGAAGATATTATTAAAAAAAAGTATAGATTCATTTAAGGGTATCATTCGCAAATAGAACCAATCTAATCGAAAAAAATTAAAATTTAGGGGTAAAAGATCTTCATATGGCATCTTAGCTTATCAACTTAACATATCAAGTGAATAAAATATATAGAATTTGCAATCTGATCCCAAATGGCACTTAATCTACCCCAATTCAACCATGAGCGGTTTGAAATGACTCATGCTGAACTTATTCTATGGAGTGAACATATAAAATTTATAGAATTTATTAATTTACTCCAATTTGACCATGAGCACTTTGAAAAAAAGAATTCATGCTGAACTATTTCTTATCCTCACCTCTTAAAAAAGGATAGTAGGGTAGCCATACAAAGACCAAAAAATAATAAAAATCTATTGACTCAGCATCCAGAAATCAAGTAATTTACAATTACGGACAATTAAAGAAGGAAAGGATTAAACCTTAACATGGACTTCTTCCATGTAAAGACTGCCAGCAGGTAATGGAGGAACAGAAGCCTTATCCATTGATGCTCCTACACCTACTTTCTTGTTAGATTTATCGTATATAGAAACGCGACAGGTAACTGGGGTGGTACCATCTGGAAACTCTAGTGGTAGTTCCGCTGTTTTAAGCAGAAGCAGAAATCATCATCAGAATGTATATATTCTTAGAGAGAAAAAAAAGTCATATGGCATCAGTTTACCTTCTCCATCATGGCAGCGATCAGTATACTGACTTGGGATGGGAAACGCAAAAGACAGACCCTGATTTATTAAGAAAAGGAAGAAACACAAGCTTTAAATAAAAATTATACAAAAAATAGGCATAGTTATTGGAAAATAGAGGAAAAGGTATAGCTCACAGAAACACCGGGTAGAACAGAGTGTAAACACCTCTATCTTTGTCATAGGTCCCTGGAAAAGTTAGCCCAAAAAGTGCATATACCGCTACAAATGTTGCTAAAGTGGATGGCCCTCTAAACAAGCAAAACGGACGTTCAAAATTATTCATGCACAGAGAACATACTCAGTAAAGGTGAAAAATCATAGGTTACCCAATCAAAGAATTCGAGTAGCGCATTTGAAGCCTTTTCACGTCAAAGATCTCAATCAGGCGTAATCTCTGCCAAGTTGAAAGAAATATCAAGAAATCATCATGGCAAGCAACTAGACTATAGAAAGTTAAAACAGAAAGGAATGCACACCTACTCATTCACAGCAAACCTAGTGAATTAAGAATATGCCTCAGCAATGCAATGTGTAACAATTTATAAAAATAACCCTAATGCTACAAGATAACAAACACTAATTATATATCAAAATACGTTGGGTTAACTTTTTCAAGTCCATAACCAACTAATCTAAAAGTGGAGAAAAACACCCAGAACCACCAGAAAAATATTTTTGACATTATCTCCCGAAACTTGAATGTAGTTGGAAGCTGCGTGGAGAATGTAGAAGTTGATGGCTTACCTGTGACCAAGGATCAAAACGGAGATGAAATCCATGATCCGGAAAACTAATAACTATATCCAGCTTCAGAGGATCCTGCAGAAACCCCAGTCAATAAAAATAATCACCTCTGAAACTAATATTACATGTCTATTCCAAAAACACAACAGAAATCTTTTTCCCCTATATTTGGCACAAATTAGTACAACTTCTATTAAGTCATAACAGTGTGGCTAGTAGCTTTAGCAAAGCAGAACAACAATGGTGATCATCTTATCGGTGGTGGTGTTCATCCGGCTCAAAAAATTGTTGACAAAAAAATTCAAACATTTCTTAAAGCGAATTCTTCTAACATTATTAAGACCATTTTTCAATCCTCCCCATCGAGCAAGAAATTTTCAACCAAACAAATGCGATAAAGAATTTCACAGCATTATAACTGACAGTTTATTACTCCACAATCACCCTTTTACCATGAACTTAACTCCAAGCACATACTAACCTCATCATAGTACTTGACATGTACAACGTCATATATATTAGGTTGCTGCTCAATTTGTGCAAATGCTTCACATATAGGCATACCTACAGTAAAAAAAATTGATCTGAAATACGTAATTGAAACTAAACAAAAACCCTAATTGGAAAAACTAGTTGAAAAAAGAGAATCGGAAGAAATCAGATACTGAAAGAACGAACCGAGAGCGAAGGGGCCGATGCCTTGACCGGGATGGAGATCGAGGACAATAGCACCCATAGCAGTGCCTTCACAGCGACGTCTTGGTCTCTGCGACATCTTCGTTGTTGATATTAACTATTGATGAATTTGATTAATGATCCTGATGTTGGATTTGACTCGGTGGAGATTGAGGAACCGATAATGATGATGATGATGATGATGGAAGTCAGGGGAAGTAAGGGGAAGACAAAGGGGAATTGAATTGCACAGAAGCTTGATTTTGGTTTTACTTTTGTGCACACGAAACGTCCTTAGAATGGATCGGTTCAACTCGCTTCTTTGTTTTCCTCCCCCCCTCCCCCACTGTTTTTCACAAAAATAAAAAATAAAAATAAAATAATAATAATAATAATATAATAATAATAATATTTTACACAAATTTTATTTGCTCAAACTGAAATTTAACGTGCTGGCCAAAAAAAAAAACTGAAATTTAGTGTGGTAAGTAGCAAGACACAATTATTATTAATTTTTTAATAATTTTAAAAAATTCTCCCCATTATGAGTTATTATTTATTATAAGGTTATTTAATATATATATATATATACACACACATAGAATTGTTATTAACTGTTATCTACTTTTCAATGATATGATTATTAGAGTTGGGCATATGGGCCATGACCTGCAGGATACAATTATTATTTATTATTAGTGTAGTAAGTAGCAGGATACAATTATTATTACTTTTTTAATAATTTAAAAAAATTCTCCCCATTATGAGTTATTATTTATTATAAGGTATTTAATATATATATACACACACACATAGAATTGTTATTACCTGTTATCTACTTTTCAAATGATATGATTATTAGAGTTGGGCATATGGCCATGACCTGCAGGATACAATTATTATTTATTATTAGTGTAGTAAGTAGTAGGATACACTTATTATTACTTTTTTAATAATTTAAAAAAATTCTTCCCATTATGAGTTATTATTTATTATAAGGTTATTTAATATATATATATATATACACACACACATAGAATTGTTATTACCTATTATCTGCTTTTCAAATGATATGATTATTAGAGTTGGGCATATGGGCCATGACCTGCAGGATACAATTATTATTTATTATTAGTGTAGTAAGTAGCAGGATACAATTATTATTACTTTTTTAATAATTTAAAAAATTCTTCCCATTATGAGTTATTATTTATTATAAGGTTATTTAATACACATATACACACACACACACACATAGAATTGCTATTACCTATTATCTGCTTTTCAAATGATATGATTATTAGAGTTGGGCATATGGATCATGGCCTGCAGGCCCATCAACCTGCTTATAAAAGCAGGTTGTGGCCAAAAAAATTTGGCATGTTTATAAGCGGGTCGAAAAAAAAAAAGAAGAAGTTTAAAAATACAAATAATGTAATAACATATTAGTGATTATTTATGTATGTTATGAAAAAAGATAGATTGATACATGAATCACAAGTATTATACCGTTTTTTTTAAATATATATTTATTGATTTAAACATAATAAGATATCTAATAAATCATTTTAAAAACTTGTTTTTATATATAAGTAATCAAAATAGCAATAAAATTAGTCATAATATATATATATAAAACCTTAAATAATAAATATTTTAATTTTCACATAAACTAACATTAAAAAATTAAAAATTACAAATTAAAAAAATAATTTTGACCTGTGGGCCGACCCGTTTAACTCGTAGGCCAATGCGAGCTGAGCCTAGGCCAAGAAAATTTAGCCTATTTAAAAGCGAGCCGAATTGGCCCGGCCCGTTTAACCCATGGTCGGGCCAGACCCGTTTACCTGCTTTGCCTACCTCTAATGATTATACTTATTTTCAGTATATGAAGAGCAATAAAAACAAAGAAGCAATAACTAATTACTCAGAGAACAAGACAATGGAATGAGGACGAGATATAATATCAATTGATTATATATACCCTTACCGTCACCTTTTTTAATATATCTTTTCTATTTTATATACACATCCATAGTTATAATGTTTATGGTTGTTTTTAACCATTTTTAATATAAATTTTCTATTTTATATACACATCCATAGTTGTAATGTTTTATCGTCATTTAAAAAAAAGTTATTAAAATATTAATTATACAAAAAATTACCAGAATACCATTCTATTATCGCATTTAACATATTGTAATGACCTCAATAGAGGTCTGATAAAATCATCCTAAAATCGTTATATCATGATTCATGTGTGCACCCTACATATGAGGACCGTCTTGTAAATAAGAGTTGTAAGACTCTAATTAGTTATTCCTTCACGATGTTATACATATATAAATTTATTGAAAAAATAGTTTTGGATACCGATATTTTCACAAACCACACACACCATAGAGAATCAGATACCCTACCAAAAGATAAGATAAGGCAAACATAAGTTTATTAATCAACTATTACTCAAGGAAGTACAAAAGGGAAAAAGAACGTTTAAAAAAGAGATAATCAAGTTTTAAATGTTTCTCTCATCCAAGTTTAGTCTATCAGCTTCCTATTCTTCTAATTAGCTTTACTTTTGTGTTTGGATCTTATTCCAATCCTAACTTTCGATTTTCTTGCAAAAGAAAACTATTTAGGGGTAAACTACATTTAGTTTAGTGAGATATTCCTTTAAAACATATCGAAACAACCATAGATAAGCAAGTTTATTGATCTCAAGCTATGCCATACAGCAGGCATACGATATAAACAACTATATATGGTCATTTAGATATCATATACCCTTCATGAAAAAAGTTAGGAAATTGTAACTGAGGATTCCAACGATTCTCTATTGCTAGTCCCTAGGTACATGCCCATATTATTTAATCTAGTGTGGCTCTAAACTAAGGGCTGCATTCCCTGAGCTAAGTAGTTCCCCAAGAAGGAGCAGATTTTCATATATGAGTAGTCGTTCGTTTATCATAATAATCCATAGGGTATGGTACCTTGTACTTATGGTCTCCTAAATAAAGAAATGAATTACAAAATAAGAGTCTTACTGAAACTCTTCTAAATAAATATCTTATTTATACTATTTTCACTATATATTCTCCGTTATGTAGTTTTTTTCCTTAAAATGGCTCTATCATGGTCATTTTAAGTCCGATTTTTGTATATAAGCAATCATTTTTTATCGTTTTTGGATGCTTTATCCATTTTTTATATTATTTTTATCATTTAAGCTTGGGAAGGTCTCAAAACAGTAGAACTCATATTCGCCTCTTTGGGGCTTCCTTCTTGCTTTATTATGTTCCTAAGGTTTTTGTCACTTCTGACATTATTTACTAAGCAAATTCAAGTATCTTAAAGGTTTAGAATGGGATTCAAGTAGTTTAAACAATCTTTTATTGAACTAATACTTGCATCTCAATAGACAATATATTGCTTTTAGAACTCTGTTTTGCTACTTTTTCAAGGTTAGTATCTTCACTAGGATTTTATTTCTTTGTAAAATGTCTTAAAAGAAAATTGAAAGTTGTGGGATGCTCCTAAGGTCTTGGCTTGCTTCGGAAAAGAGGGTAAAGGTTCTTTTTGTCATTTTCTCTTTAATGTACTTAAGTTCCTACTCTTAAGCTTAAAAACAAGAGCTTTGATCGTTGAAGAAAGTTCAAAATCATACCTTAACTTGGTCCTTTAGGTTTTCACATGCATGTGAGTAGGGAAAAGGAATGTTTTCTCTTTATCTCTTGCTCACCATTGCATCTACCCAATACGTTGGACTTACTGGGATGATCATTTAAGGAAAAGAATGAGATGGAAATTGAAACTGTTGGTCCCGAAAAGATAACCAAGAGGGGGGTGAATTGGTTATAAAAACTTGTTTTTAACAATAATTTCAAATGAAATCCACACCACTTGATTATACTTTAAAATGGCTTAAGATTTCTCGAAAAAGTGAAAATCACAAATGAACACTTAAAAACAACACAATAGATCAAAACACAATGCTCAAGCACTTGAAAAATAAATTTGAGTTCTAAATGTTTTCTTCTTTGAACTTTCTGAAATACCCCTGAGTAACCCTCTGACTCAAGAACAATAATCATACTACTCTCTGCTTCACTTTCTGACTCAAGAACACATGCAGCAGGTAAAATTAAATTTGCACGAAAATAAATAGAGATGAGAGTAGAGATAGCAAATTCGATATATAGAGGTTCCGCCTTGAGCGTCAATCCTCCTTCCAGCTCCAAGCCAGGGTCACCGGTAATCCACACTGGTTTTGTTCCACTAATCCAATCAATTAAAATTGTTACAAGAAGTTCACAATTCACTCAGCTTGATTCTCTTAAACAATCAAACTACTGAGCCTACTTGTAACTCACAATCATTCAAACAATAAGTAGTTCAAAATCTGAGGAAAACAATAACAATCCTCTACAGTATTGCAATGAAGAAGATGAACAGTAACGAATGCACAATTTCGCTCTTTTTCTTTTTCGAAAATGTTATCCTCTATGTGTGTTATTTCTGACTAGAAGCTCCTGGATTTTATTTGTTTCCTTCAACGTTCGAATTTGAATTTTCCAGATAAGCCTCAATTTCAAATTTCCGAGAAAGATGATATGATAAGCTCTGTTTCCATATTTTTCGTTTGGCATAATCCCTTCAAGTTTATCTTCATAATCTGCCTTGTTTTTGAAACTAGAACTTCTGATAAACTTCCATAAGATTAGGATAACCTCAAATCACTATAATCCTGCATAAAATTCTCAAACAAAAGAAATTCGAATTACTTTTCCGTTGAACTCATCTGCCACTGTTCATGCTTCATCTTCTTTTATTACCGCTCATCAGATTTATTGATTCTAACTGATTTTAGACAGGCTCTATAATTTTTCGCTTGTGTCTTATCCTGTAATATCTATTTCCTTCATTTACTCTTATGCAATTTATCCAAAATATTCAGAATAAGAAATATCTTAAATTGTCATGATTATATTTAAATCCATAAAATGAAAACCCTATGGATATTGATCCAACTTATGTGGAACAGATTGAATATATTTCCCAAATACATCCAATCTTTGGCCTAGGTCTTCAATTGATCGATTAAAACTTGTTTTCTTAAAAAAATATATCACACTTTCTGACTTTTGTTTCTGAATACCTTCTACAGATTATATTGTACCTTCTGACTTTTCTTCTGATATACCTTCTGCCTTGTTTTAAGAACTTGTTTATAAGTAATGTACCTTCTGCCTAACTTTTGAGTATTCTTCTGAGTTGTGTAAAGAATTAATTTCTAAACTTTTTTACAAACTTTCTGACAAACACAACTTAAAATAATTGTTATTTCATTCTTTTTGTTATCATCAAAATCTATAATTGAGAAAAACCAACAGAAACTTACTTTTATGAGTCATATGACCAACGGCCATGAAGGAAAAAAGTAAAAAGAGATCTCTTCTTTTCGTCGCATTAAGCCCTTAGAGTTATGGATAGCTTTTGGTTAAGGATAAGACATTGTTCCATACCGATGCTTGTTTCTATTACTTAAACTCCTCATAAGACTTCTAGGGTAACAAAAATAAGAAACGAAGTTGGAACTCACATGGAAAGTGTCATAGGACTTTTAGCCATGAGGGAAAAGAAAGAGGGAAAACTTAGTTCGTCAAGTTTTTGGAGTCTTAGTTGACTTTAAGTTCAAGGAATATGGTGTCATTTTTCCTTGTTTTAGTTATTAAAGCACTTACACTCATCATGGAACTTTTAAAATAAGAAATCAAAAACTTAGATCTAACTTGGAAACCTCTAAAAATTTTATTAAATTCTTATAATATCATGGTAGGTTGTATCATAGTGTTCCTTTTTATGTATAAGACCTTACAAATATCATTTAGTGATTAGAACAGATACCGAAAGCCCATAAATCATCCGATAAGACTTAGGACAGGAACGAAGACAACCCCAATATCTCAAAATATAAACCAAACCCTAGAGTCAAGATCAATAATACTATTACAAGGTTTTAAGACTGAAAATTCAATTTTTAGAATGCAAACTCTATTTATGTGGCTTAAATCCTAGCATAATGACATAATCATAGAATCTTTAAAAATTCGTACCAAGAATTATTTGTATTATATTAGTATCATCATATAGAATAAATAACTTTCTCTAATTCAGAAATAAAATTGTCCTCTAACTCATAAATATTCGTTAGATAAGAAAGTCGTTCATCCCATGTACATAATAGAAATTTAATTATTCATAAGAAGAACAAAACCACTATTGTCACGCCCCAAAGGGTACCCTAAACGTGACAGTCCGGCACACTCAATATTAAAGCTTAAGTATGACAACCTTAACCATTCCCAAAAGCTTTTATATCAAGTATAAGGCGTGCTTTCATAACTTTAGAGGACCATATATGGAATTATGAAGCTTAAGAAGATATAAATAACACATTAAGAAAAGAGGATTCATAATAAATATTTATTCATATCAATGGTTTTACAACTTAGGGGCATTTCCCAAGATTACTATTCTATTACAAGATATTTGTACATTAATTCCAATACTAAACTTTATCTAAAATTTCCTTTATCCAAAAAGAAATTACCTGACCGCAGGGTCCTCGTGGCCTTAATCATAAATATGGAAACTGCAAAAGATATCTATGGGGGTATAAGCTAATAGGCCCAGTGAGAACTATTTCCATAAATAACTTCTTGTAACAAAGTTTCAAACAAGTTAATTAAGCAAACAAATGGGATGCAACATACACAAGGGCAAACAAGGCATATAGTTTTCCGGGAACTATATGTTGAATGGATTTGCGCCCTCCATTCGGGGTTTGGTGATACATAACCTCAAATCAAGTAGTTTTAGTTAAAAAGTTTTATGCTTGCGAGCACTCATCGCCAAGCATTCCGAATCTACTTGAGTTGACCTTGCTTTTGGATTCTCCGCCAAGCATTTCACTTAAGCCGCTAAGCAATCGCTTTCGGATCTTCCGCCAAGTGTTGCTTTCGACATGAGCTTACTATCCTTCTCACCCAATGATAATAACCCAAAATGCAATGTGACTCACTTCATGGTATGCATGAATCCATTTATTTATGATGTCATAGCATAATTATTTTTGAATTTAAGGCGATCAAAGAATTTCATACAAATCAAAGGTTATACTAAAACAAGCATTTAAAACAATTCCAGCTCCGATATTCTTAGAATTCTTTCAAATAATTATTTTACATACATATCGATTTATCTTTTCCCAATTCTAATGCAACTAATTTACAAGCACAACAAGTATAGCATTTTAAGGAAATAAACTCACGATGCCATGTCGACTATTCCTCTATGCGGTGAGTCGTTCACACACTCCACTTAATCGTAATAATCTTTGGGATAAAGGACTCCTTCCTCGGGGTCACTTAGTCAAAGAAAATACCCACAATGAGCATTCCTTGATGATTTTCTTGAATTTTGACAAAACAATGTCAAAAGAACGTTAAAGTTCGTATAAAGGAAAGTTTCAATTTAAAATGGTCATAACTTGATCATTTTAACTCGGAATCGCGCATATAATATACCGATTTCTACCTACTCGAAAAAATATATCCATTTCTAAACTTATTTTTGTCAAACCACATTATTTAGGCCCCAAAACAGTGGTGACAAAATTCACCGCGAATTTTTCCAACACAAAACAACCTTGGTTCAAGAAATCAAAATTTGTTTGATAAATACTTAGTTATCTATATAGTTGAAAATTTCTCTTTTTATAACTATATAACTCATATTTAAGCATGCTCAAGTGTTTTGTTGTCCAATTATATTTCTTGAGTAAAACAATGTTAGTTTGAAGTTTTTTTTTTTTTTTTTAGAAAACATAGTTTACAAAAATTTATTTTTGCAACTTTCTTGGAATGAATATTTGTTTCCCTTTATTTTCCCGAAATTGCTTTTACGTTAGTTTTTTTTTTCCAAATAACTTTTTGAAAATAAAATTTTCTATTTTCTAAGTTCTCTTATATTAGTACTACTTTTCCTATTTATTTTTCCTATACAATTTTCTTTGCCTATTTGTTTGTAAAGGTCTTTATTAGAAAATTCCTTAGCCTTTTATTTTGTTTATCTTTTTCATAAAAATCACCTTTGTGCCAACAATTATTTTCTTGTGAAAAACAAAGTGGAATATAGTAGTTTCTAAAATTATAGTGAGTTCTTTTTGTAACTTGAAAAGAAATGAGTTTATTTTTTGTTAAACCATAGATTCTTTACTTTACATAAACTTACTTTTAAGTGACAAAATCTTCTTTTGTTAATTATTTTTAGGAATTGAAATTTTTGGACAACAATCTAAATAGACATGATTTATGAGAATAATAGTAAACAAAAATAACATAATAATAAAGTCAAGTATTGAGTCTTAGCTTTTCAAGGCTCGGGACTAAGAAGTAGACTAGTCCCAAAATAAAAAGAAAAACTTGTTTTGACTTGATAAGGACAAGTCTAAGACTAGAGACTAGTCTTAAAATAACAAGGAATAAATAAATAAATTGCAAGGAATTTAATAAATAAATTACATTGCATAAAAGTAAATAAATTGCAAGTGAGCTAATATACTCTAAAGAATATGTATATTTATATATAGATATAGTAACAATAATATGAACAAAAATAATAACATGAACATAAATAGATTTTTCATGAACAAGAACAATACATGAACATAATGTAGCTTCCATAACTTATAGTCTTTGGAAACTCACACTATGGTATGTAAAGTTACATGACATGAAGAAGAAGAAAATAATATAAGATAGTTACCTAAAGAAGATTTTGGTAGTAGTATGTGGTTATGGGTTTTAGTTGTTGGTGGAAGTTGTTGTGAAATTATTTTGAGAGAGTTTTGGGATGGTATTTTGAGAGAGTTTTGAGAAAAGATTTGAGAGAGTTTTAGTAGAACTTGTGGGTAGTGAATGTGTGAAAGAAGTGAAAGAGGAGGGGGTATTTATAGGAAAATGTGGAGTGATTTTTGTATGATTAAAATAAAAAAAAATAAAACAAATTGAGGGTGTAGAGGGGAGGGGGCCGACCATGAGAGATAAGAGGGGAGAGAGATTTTTTTATTTTTGTTAAATAAAAGATGTAATATGTAAGGTAGATGTGAAATAAAGTTATGGGAAAGGTAAAAAGTAAAGGTTATAGGTTATGGAGTGTGTAAGAAAAAGTAGAGATAAAAGAATAGTGTAGAATAGTAATGAATAGTGTAATGTAAAGTAGATATGACTAATAAAGTACCAGTAGTAAGAAAATACGCGTATAAAGCTATATGTTTTTTTACTTATCGAAAATTACGAAATTGATATTTTTGAAAACTTGTATTTTTACGAGTCTAACGGTGTATTCGGAATATTTTTACTATTCCGAGGTTTCGAACACGTTTTTCAAGAACTGTGTCCAATCGGGTTGAAAGGACACCCGAAATTCGCAAAACTGATATTTTTATATAACCTATAGCTATTACGAACTATTCTAACTAATTATTCTAACTTCGTTTTCTAGTGCCAAAGAAAACGGCAATGCCGGATTTAAGCGGTTATGGAAAACTAGGGTTTTGTTGACTTTGGAAATCCAGTTGACTTCTGGTTTAGGGTTTTAAGCTAGACCGATTCCAAAAATTTAGGGGTTTACAACCTACCCCCCTTAAAGAAAGTTTTGTCCTCAAAACTTGGAAATTCCTAATTGCGGTTTCAACCAAACTTGAATACTTGGGTTGTGCTTCATTCGTATCTCCTCAAGTTACTTGAAAAAGATTCCTCTTAATTGATTTCCTCATTTCTTACCTTTTGAATTTTTTAGGATAAACGCCTATATTAGGTATTCCTTATAGAGAAAGTCCTCCTTTAGAAGCACTTAACTTTTTATCTTCGTAACTTGATTCCTTGACCAATCGTTATATATAGGGGTTTGGAATCTGTCGCATGTTTCCAACACATTTAGATGTCAAGCTAGACTTCCAACTTATTTTATTACTTCCCAAAAGATCATATGATAATCACTTTTTATCCTTAAGTGCACATGATTTCCATTTTGAAATTTCTAAGGTCTTTCTTTTTCGATCAGTCTTATTTCTTTCGTCTATCTTGTGCCTTTCTCATTTCATGAGACACTCTTGATCATTCCTCCCAGATCTTGAATTGTTCTTCTTGATCGTTTGTTATGTAGCATCAAGGCGTCTCTTCTTCTCCAAAATTCATTATTAGTTCCTCTTTGTTGCCCCATTCTCATGTCATGGTTTGTCATGACTTTGATTAAAACTTTTCATATCATCTTCCTTTATAAAGCTTTGTTAGGTTGTACGTAGAGAACGTTATATTGACTGACTATGAAACGAACCATCTTTGTCAATCGATCAGTTTATACTATAATTGTCCTTGTCTTCTTGCTAACAATGTGAGAAATCCAAAATCTCGAGAAGGTTAATTCTGTTTTTATCCCGATATCATCGAGTCTTTACTGATCCTTCTGTTCTTTCGTGTTCTTTCTTCTTTATTAGTACTTCATTTCCTCTAATGTCTCTTGAACTTTGGTATATCTGAGTTCTCCTTGAATATGTCATTGGTCCTAAATTATGAACCGTATTCATGATTCTTTCTTACCGACTTCTTTATTCTTAGTTATGCTAAATCGTCTTTTAGCTTCCTTCAATACACCTTTCTTCCTATATTTTCTCTTTATCCTTTGTATCTTCTTATCTAAGCTCTTTTATTCTTTCTACACGGTTGGCTTTAATATCCTATCGACTGTTTCCTCCTTTAAGCCTTGTTTTGAAATTTCGATGTTCAGCTTCTCAATTCCTTTCATTAACTTCCTATACTTAAGATTACATTCTTTGATTATCTCTTTTTCTCCTTTAGATTATACCATGATTTTTTTGTCAATTGTTCACTTATTCAACAGGGTCTTATATTCTTGATTCGAGTCCAAAAAGCGTTACTAGAACTTATGGGGTTTATAAAGAGTCCGAGGGTCATTCCTTCTTGATCTGGTCCTTAGTTGGTAGTATTGCGATCTTAAACCTTGAGAAAACGAGTTCGCTCCTTGTAATTGGTCAAAAGATTTTCACTTCCAAGGAGTAGATGTTCCCTTTGTTCCTTCCAAAAGTTAACACATTGGCTTAGGGGTTTATCCTTTTTCTTCCATTATAAGCTGAACGAGTATATTTCGTGGTGGTATACCTCATTGCATAAGGTCTTGATCTAGAGTTTCCTGTTGTTGTTTCTCCGACTTCCTCATAGGTTATTAGTCTAGTTACTAAGTTGATCTTTTTCTTTGAATGTAATCTGAATCATTCATCCAGAATTTTTCTTAAAACTTCTATTGAAATTCACTAATATCTCCAAAGGTCGGTTTATTCCCTTTCGTATTATTGAGATAGTCATTCATTCTCCTTTATCAACTAGCAAGTCCTTTACCAATATTATCTCTCCGTCTTATTGGTTTTATGAGTTCTATGTTCTCCTTGTGACTTTTTATTGGGGTCTTACTCGGGAGGTATACATCTTATCCCAAGGATTACTTAACTTCATTATTCCTTAGAGTCGCAAGCGACTGCATGTCCTTACGTCATTATTGAATGATCGACCAATACTTTCTTGGGTTTCATCATCTTTTCATGTGGGGATTCTAAATCTTAAAACTAGAGATTGATTGTTTGTTATCGGTAGTCTAGGCTAGATATATCAAAAGAATGTGTCGCTTTGAATTCCAAGAGAGCAAAACATTCTGATTTACTAACTAAAAGCCTCTTACGTACTCGATAGGGGATTATTACTCCTATTCTCTTATTCATCCATATAAAGAAAAACTCTAAACTTTTGCATTGCTTAAAATAAAGAACAACATCAACAAAGAGGATTGGAGGCTTACCGGTTCCCACGTCGCTGTTATAGCCTCTAATGCACTCCAAGGCAACTAAGTTTCCATCGTCTTTGTTTACTTCTTCACTTATCCATTGTCCCTCCAAGTTGTAGATTCGAATTTCCGAAGCAGTAGATCCTAGTCTGCTTTCACTTCCACTTCCATTTTCTTTCCCAATCCTTATAGGGACAACTCCTTCTGATGATCTTGTCAGAATATTCTCCCCTTGTGGACAGTTGTTGGCAAAATGCCTTTTCTGTTTGCAGACATGACAAGTATTAACTCCTTTGTTTGGGCATTTTGATATCTTATGGTATGCACTTCCACAGAAGAAACACTTTCCAAATAATTGAGGGCACTTCTTAGGGTAGTGCGCTCCATTACACTTCCAACACTGAATGTCTCTTGGTGTGAACCTTCCACTATTATTATTGTTTTTGCAGTCGTTGGAGATCTTGAATTTCTTTGGTGGAGGCATGAAATTGGATTCTACATAAAACTTCTTTTCAACGATCGGGTTTTCTTCTTCTTCTTTTCTTTCTCTCCTTTTCCTCGCTCCGTCTACGATCCAAGCTCTTTCCATCAATTCTCGGGAATTTCTTATGTCAAATTCTTCCAACCTCATTCTCAGATCTTCATCCAATCCTCCTATAAAGACTTGTCTTTTTAACTCCTCACTGTATTTATAGGAATCGGGGGCATATTGCAGCAATCTACTAAACTCAGTCTCGTATTGCTCGATAGTTCTCCCTTTTTGAGCAATTTGCAAGAAGTCTGCACTATATCTTACCCATAAACTTCTAGGGAAGTAATTCTCCAAAAATTCATGTCTGAACATTTCCCATGTGATTGGAGCTACCAATTCCCTTTTCTTTGATTCCCACCATATCCTAGCGTTCAGACGAAGCATGAATGTTCCATACTTGATTTGCAGGTGGGGCAGAACTTCATATGCATCAAAAGACATCTCAATTTGGGTTAACCAATCTTCGGCCTCCTCCGGCTTATCATAAGCTCTCTTAAAGTAGTGGTTGCTTTTGATGAAATCAGGCAACATACTCTTATATTACCTTGGTGATGGGGGTGGAGGTAGTGGTGCACTTCAGGTGTGCATGTTCCTACGCACAGATTCCTTCGTTGACGCTTGTTGTGACAGCGATGTTGGTATAGACGCCGGTGCTGTTGCTGGTGCTGTCTCAGGTACATGTGCTTGTGTTGGCATGTTTTGCCTAATTTCTTTTAACACGTGGGTTAGGCGTCCTAATGTGGCGTGCAAGTCCATCTGAGGTGCAGCGGCTCCTTGAATAGCAGGTTGATCCGCTTCAACGTCCGGCTGGTTAGAGGCACTTTGCTCCTCTCGTTGTCTTCTTCTATTTTGGCTGTTTAAAAACTTTCCTAAATTAGGTTTTATAAAGTTTTGATAACTTAATTAAATTTTTGCCGGGAATTGGTGGATGCAACGAAAACTTTAACATAGAAGATAATAAAATTTAAATTAAAACCCTTTCTGAAATCAACTCGAAATAAAGTTCATACATGAAAATAGAAATATTCAAAGGAAATCACAAAAGGAAAATTACATAGAAGACAACAAAACATTGTTCCAAAAACTAAAGGATAGGCTAAGATCGCAGATCTAATATATGGTTACAAAATTTAAGCTGGACTTCCAGGGATATGCTTCATTTTCTTCCTTCCTTCCTTTCTTTATTCTTCAGGTGCATCTCCCGAATTGCTGCTAGATGATCCTAGGTTCAAACTCCTCATGATTTGGTCGAAGTATTTCCTTTTCTTCCATTCTCTCTCCCTTGCCCTCTCGTGATAGTCAATCAGTTCTTCCCTCGTCATCACTGGTGCTATCTCATCAATGGTCTTCCAAGTGACTGTTCCTTCCGTCTCCATACTGTCATTTTCGTTGGTTGGAACATTTTCCATATCCATCGTGGAGTCTGTTCCTTGTCCTCCTTGAGTCTGTCGTCCTTCAAGATAGCGGATGATTCTTAACTCATCACTAGTCCAAGGTTCCTCGACTCCCACAGTGGCTTGATCTCTTACTTCTTGCGCTGGTCTTTCTTCTTGACTTTCCTCCGGGTCCTCATCGGTTCAACATCTGAACTATCACTCATCCCTTGCATTGGTTCGTCTCTTATCACTGACCCATCCTCTCGCAGACGTAGAGCCTCGTTCCTCCCTAGTTGGATTCCTGTGAAAGTAGGCGGCTCAGTGGATACTTCAGTTGGGGGTCGTAGCATTCCTTGATATACTCCATGCTAATGGAAGATATCGTTGATGTCAGCCCTCATCCATTCGAGATGATCCATCAGATTATCATGGGTGTAAATAAACATTGGTCCGATCTTGGTCCAAGTCCGAAAATCTGGTGAAGTTCGACCTCCTTCTTCTCTAAGGACGAAAGTTGCTTCCTTCAGCATTGGTCGGTGGTCCGCGATGGCAATGATTCATTCCACAGCGTATATTGTTACGCCCCACCCCCGCAGGCGACGGCAACGTGATGCCAGGGCAGGCAAACCCACCACTGGCCCCCTAGTGGTAATGGCTAACATCACCATTGCATCATGGTGACCTCAACCAACGCATGCCCCAACGGGTACCACGGGCACTATAGGTATTGTTACCCTTAGGCAGAGTTGAACCCAGTCTGCAGCCTCTAGGATTCGAACCCCAGACCTAAGGCTTTTGCCTGCCCCAAAGGTAGCACCTTTCACCAGTTGAGCTGAAAGGTGCTGCCTTTGGGGCAAGCAAAAGCCTTAGGTCTGGGGTTCGAATCCTAGAGGCTGCAGACTTGGTTCAACTCTGCCTAAGGGTAACAATACCTATAGTGCCCGTGGTACCCGTTGGGGCATGCGTTGGTTGAGGTCACCATGATGCAATGGTGATGTCGGCCATTACCACTAGGGTGCCAGTGGTGGGTATGCCTGCCCTGGCATCACGTTGCCGTCACCTGCGAGGGCGGGGCGTGACATATATTACCTTCAACTCAGTCATTTTCTTACCTATAGGGCAGTTGTGAATAGTCCGTAACACCCCCTTCCATTCGGTTTGCATCATTCCCCTTTTCCAGATTAGGAACATTTCCCGAACAGTCTTAGGTTGTCTTGCTAGGGCAAACTCCTCACATAAAACTCTAAGTCTCAATCGGTAATTTTCTGGTTTTCCGAAAGGTCCTTTTCGGAAGTTCTTGGCATGAAGACGGGCCTAATCTATGGTGATCTATGTAAAAGAGAGAGATTAGAAAACTTATTCTATCCATTCTATTTCATCTAAGTCTTTCTTATTTCTATTCTATTCTTCTTAAATCCAATTCTATACTTATGATTCCTAAGTTCTTAACCATGCTCTGATACGAACTTAAATTGCCACGCCCCAAAGGGTATCCTAAACGTACTCAATATTAAAGCTTAAGTATGACAACCTTAGCCATTCCCAAAAGCTTTTATATCAAGTGTAAGGCGTGCTTTCACAACTTTAGAGGACCATACATAGAATTATGAAGCTTAAGAAGATATAAATAACACATTAAGAAAAGAAGATTCATAATAAACATTTATTCATGTCAATGGTTTTACAACTTAGGAGCATTTCCCAAGATTACTATTCTATTACAAGATATTTGTACATTAATTCCAATATAAAATTTCATCTAAATTTCCTTTATCCAAAAAGAAATTACCTGACCGTAGGGTCCTCGTGGCCTTAACCATAAATATGGAAACTGCAAAAGATATCTATGGGGGTATAAGCTAACAGGCTTAGTGAGAACTATTTCCATAAATAACTTATTGTAACAAAGTTTCAAATAAGTTAATTAAGCAAACAAATGGGATGCAACATACACAAGGGCAAACAAGGCATATAGTTTTCCGGGAACTATATGTTGAATGGATTTGCGCCCTCCATTCGGGGTTTGGTGATACATAACCTCAAATCAAGTAGTTTTAGTTAAAAAGTTTTATGCTTGCAAGCACTCATCGCCAAGCATTCCGAATCTACTTGAGTTGACCTTGCTTTCGGATTCTCCGCCAAGCATTTCACTTAAGCCGCTAAGCAATCGCTTTCGGATCTTCCGCCAAGTGTTGCTTTCGACATGAGCTTACTATCCTTCTCACCCAATGATAATAACCCAAAATGCAATGTGACTCACTTCGTGTATGCATGAATCCATTTATTTATGATGTATAGCATAATATTTTTGAATTTAAGGCGATCAAAGAATTTCATACAAATCAAAGGTTATACTAAAACAAGCATTTAAAACAATTCCACCTCCGATATTCTTAGAATTCTTTTAAAGAATTATTTTACATACATATCGATTTATCTTTTCCCAATTCTAATGCAACTAATTATAAGCACAACAAGTATAGCATTTTAAGGAAATAAACTCACGATGCCATGTCGACTATTCCTCTATGCGAGTGAGTCGTTCACACACTCCACTTAATTGTAATAATCTTTGGGATAAAGGAATCCTTCCTCGGGGTCACTTAGTCAAAGAAAAATACCCACAATGAGCATTCCTTGATGATTTTCTGAATTTTGACAAAACAGTGTCAAAAGAACGTTAAAGTTCGTATAAAGGAAAGTTTAATTTAAAATGACCATAACTTGATCATTATAACTCGGAATCGCGCATATAATACCGATTTCTACCTACTCGAAAAAATCTATCCATTTCTAAACTTATTCTTTCCACATTATTTAGGCCCCGAAACAGTGGTGACAAAATTCACGCGAATTGTCCAACACAAAACAACATTGGTTTCAGAAATCATAATTTGCTTGATAAATACTTAGTTATCTATATAGTTGAAAATTTCTCTTTTATAACTATATAACTCATATTTAAGCATGCTCAAGTGTTTTGTTGTCAATTATATTTTTGAGTAAAACAATGTTAGTTTGAATTTTTTTTTTTTTTTAGAAAACATAGTTTACAAAAAATTTATTTTTGCAACTTTCTTGGAATGAATATTTGTTTCCCTTTGTTTTCCCGAAATTGCTTTTACGTTGGTTTTTTTTTTCCAAATAACTTTTTGAAAATAAAATTTTCTATTTTCAAAGTTTCTCTTATTATTAGTCCACTTTTTCTATATTTTTTCCTATACAATTTTCTTTGCTATTTGTTTGTAAAGGTCTTTATTAGAAAATTCCTTAGCCTTTATTTTGTTTATTCTTTTCATAAAAATCACCTTTGTACCAACAATTATTTTCTTGTGAAAAAAAAAGTAGAATATAGTAGTTTCTAAAATTATAGTGAGTTTTTTTGTAATGAAAGAAAAGAGTTTATTTTTTGTTAAACCATAGATTCTTTACTTTACATAAACTTACTTTAAGTGACAAAATCTTCTTTGTTAATTATTTTTAGGAATTGAAATTTTTGGACAACAATCTAAATGGACATGATTTATGAGAATAATAGTAAACAAAAATAACATAACAATAAAGTCAAGTATTTGAGTCTTAGCTTCTTCAAGGCTCTCGGGACTAAGAAGTAGACTAGTCCCAAAATAAAAAGAAAAACTTGTTTTGACTTGATAAGGACAAGTCTAAGACTAGAGACTAGTCTTAAAATAACAAGGAATAAATAAATAAATTGCAAGGAATTTAATAAATAAATTGCATTGCATAAAAGTAAATAAATTGCAAGTGAGCTTATATGTTCTAAAGAATATATATATATATAATAGATAGATAATAATATTAGATATAGTAACAATAATATGAACAAAAATAATAACATGAACATAAATAGATTTTTCATGAACAAGAACAATACATGAACATAATGTACCTTCCATAACTTATAGTCTTTGGAAACTCACACTATGGTAATGTAAAGTTACATGACATGAAGAAGAGGAAAATAATATAAGATAGTTACCTAAAGAAGATTTTGGTAGTAATATGTGGTTATGGGTTTTAGTTGTTGGTGGAAGTTGTTGTGTAATTTTGTTGAGAGAGTTTTGGGATGGTATTTTGAGAGAGTTTTGAGAAACTATTTTGGGAGAGTTTTTATATGAACTTGTGGGTAGTGAATGTGTGAAAGAAGTGAAAGAGGAGGCGGGTATTTATAGGAAAATGTGGAGTTATTTTTGTATGATTAAAATAAAAGAAAAATAAAACAAATTGAGGGGGTGTAGAGGGGAGGGGCGCCGGCCATGAGAGATAAGAGGGGAGAGAGATTTTTTTTTTTTGGTTAAATAAAAGATGTAATATATAAGGTAGATGTGAAATAAAGTTATGAGAAAGGTAAAAAGTAATGGTTATAGGTTATGGAGTGTGTAAGAAAAAGTAGAGATAAAAGAATAGTGTAGAATAGTAATGAATAATGTAATGTAAAGTAGATATGACTAATAAAGTACTGGTAGTAAGAAAATACGCGTATAAATGCGATATCTGTTATTTTTACTTACCGAAAAATTACGAAATTGATAATTTTGAAAACCTTGTATTTTTATGAGTTTAAAGGTGTATTCGGAATATTTTTACTATTCCAGGGTTCCGAACACGTTTTTCAAGAACTGTGTCCGATCGGGTTGAAAGGACACCCGAAATTCACAAAACTGATATTTTTATATAACCTATAGCTATTATGAACTATTCTAGCTAATTATTCCAACTTCGTTTTCTAGGGCCAAAGAAAACGGCAATGCTGGACTAAGCAGTTACGGAAAACTAGGGTTTTGTTGATTTTGGAAATCCAGTTGACTTCTAGTTTAGGGTTTTAAGCTAGACCGATTCCAAAAATTTGGGGTTTACAACTATCTATTTCTTTTACAAAAACCATGTATTCCTGTAAGCCCTGGAAAAATTCAGTAAATAATTCTAAAGATGCACTTGGAAAATAAAACCCTGAAAGTCACTCCGAATTAAAACTGAACTTTGATAAGACCCAAATTCCAGATGGATTCGGAAATTTTTGAATCTTGAGAAAAGTAAGTAACCTCAGAAATAAAATAGCAACTCGATATATTATCATTCTAAAATCTCTACGCACGACAAATTTTCTATTTAACTATAACTTATAAACGACAAATTTTCTATTTAACTATAACTTATAAATTCCAGTAAAATAGAGCCTTAAAATAAATTGTTAAGAAATAACTAGTGATTAACCATAGGGAATAAAACTCAATCCAAAGAATTCCGAGAACGTTGTGAGATATTAAATAATTATAAAAATCAACCTTAAAGTAAATCTCAACAATAAGATACGTCATAAAGGTATAAAATATCAGTTTTCCAAAGTTGCAAAGGTTTGAACCGGAAGGTCAATCGAGGAACTTAAGTCCCTGAATCTCCCAAGAAACTCCGTAGTCTAGATCTGACAATTCCGTGTTCCTAAACCAAGGAGTCGGAATTAGAGAAAAAGGTAATCGGTTAGCATTAGGCCTAGGAAGCTCTAAAGGATGAGATCAACGAGTTTTCGACCTATTCCAATTCGATCAGGTACCGACTTCGAAAAGCGCGCTCTAAGAATCGAAATGTTAAAAATATGTTATTAAGGCCGATGGACTCATATCTCTATAAGGATCTCTAAATTGTTAGCTTTACAAAATTTCCAATAGCTAAAAATACCTGATTTTGCAAATTTAATTGTATTTCATTACTATCGGTAATTAGTAAGTCGTCCAGTACGATTTACTATTATTCATTACCCAATCTTTATTATTATTCTTGTAATGTATACCCTAGTTCTCCTAGCGATCGGATAAACTTCGGAAACCGGAGAACGAAACCCTATATCGGTCTGGTTCAAGCTCAGTGAGAGGAGCTTAGAAACCCTAGATCCGGCTTTCCTTCGATTCCATAACAAAAGAAGTCTTATAAATTAAATGAATATGAATTATTGTTCTAAAGTATATTTTAAACCTTTGAAAATTTTAAATTCAAGAAATTTTTCATTCCGGGCCTTCCCGAGCTCAATTACAGAAAAACGTGCCCCAGGACCATGAACTCAAAAAAATGTTCCGGAATATTCATTAGAACCGTAATTTTATAAGGATTCCAAAAATATCAATTTTATAATTTTCCGGGCTATAAAAATTACAGTTATATCCTTTTCCTGTGTTTTTGTTACTATCGGTAAAGTAGATGTCTTGTCTACTATTCACAAGTACAACCTACACTACACACTACCCATACCCTATTTTTACATCCTTACAACTACTCAATTAAATTTTCTTTTCCAAGAAATTTTTGTCTCCTATTAAATTATCACATTTATTACATTTTATTACATAATATCAATTCCAAATAAAAAATAGTTCTCTCTCCCTCTTCCTCCCCATGTGGCCGACGCCTCCCCCTTCTTTTCCCCCCTCTATTTGTTTTATTTTACTTCTTTTAATACAACTAAACCCTAATTCACTTAATATGTAAACTTATTTTCACTCTCTCTCTCATTTTTTCACTCTTCCAAAAATTTTGAAAAGAGAAAAACTCTCTCTTTCCTTCCTCCTTTGTGTCGTGAGAAGCCCCCCACCCCCCCCCCCCCCCCCCCCCAACCCCACACACAAGCTCATTTCCTCTTCTTTTCTTCTTCTAATCTTCATTTAGGTGATAATTTCAAGCCTTATTAGTACTAAATCTTGCAATGGTAAGAGTATTCTTGTGTGTTTTCACCTTGAAATCCCAATGAGCTTATGCTAGGGACAAGAAAACACTAATACAAGAATATCAAGCCATCACAAGAAGTGGATCTAGTATTTGAAAGGGTTTTTGTTGAGATAATGTTATGTTCATGCATGTAAGGTAGGGATCTTGCATGGAAAGTTAGGTTCATGCCATGAAAGTTTTGATTCATGCATTATATATGGTAGATCTAGTGTTTAGACATTCATGCCTTCATCTACACTTATGTTCATATGGTTGTTTTGATTTTCATGCATTGATGATCATAAAAATGTAGCCTTGCCTATGTATAAGATATGCTAGATGGTAGATCTTCATGTATAGAAGACAAGAAATTTGAAAAAGGAAAAGATTTTGTTAGAAATGCCTAGTTGAAAATTCGGATGATTTTGGAATCCTATTTTAAAAACCACCAAAACCACTTTAAAACTCATATTTTTCATGAAAAATGAAGGGTACGTGTGATAGGTATCTTGAAGGGATGATTTTTACAAGTCTAGATGAGTTTAGGCATGAGTGATATGTGAAACAAGTAGTGGAGTAGAATGAAAAATTTTGAGATGGTGATTAGTTTGTTAAATTCGTAATTTAGGATAGGGCCTACATAAACACCTAGTATTCAAGCTTGAATTGAATATTTTATGAGTCAAATAGAGTTCCTAGACAATAGATATAATGAAGCTCTAATTTTTGATGCATTAAACAAGTTTTCTCATAAAGAAAATGCAAGAAAAGGAAATTTCCAAAATTCGGATTTTTGTGAAAAGCTTGTTTAAAAACATAGTTACCAAATGAAAAATGTGGATTTCTATGCATAAATGAAGGTCATGACTAGTATAGATATTGGGGACTCATTTTTCTTTAGATGACAAGTAAATTCCAAGAATAAAATCATAAAAACCCTAGGAAATGTAAAGTTGGAAGGGATAGCTTTGTATAAGTGATCATGGAGTTCTTGATAATTAGAAGTTCATAAAAGTTCATAATCAAAGATCATCAAAACCATGCATATCTTGAGCTTATTACATGATATTCATATTAGGAATTCATTCGTATATCATCTATACATGAATCATCAACTAGATATATTTTACTAAATGCAAAACCAATTTTTCGGAATCAGAGAAGTTACGGAACAGATATGATCCTACTGTTCTGTGACCTTAATGTTTTCAAAACTTGAAAACAACACTATAAATAGATAGATCTTTTGAAGTAGATAGAAATCGATATAGAATTTGCGAAATTCCGAGTTAAAATGACCAAGTTATGGCCGTTTTAAGTTGGAACTTCCGCAAGTAGCGAGAATCACGACTTTGATTAATTTAGATGCATAGCTTGAATTAGTTGAGTGATGAAATTCTTATTAGGCTATTTTTATTTGGTAGGTGATCCTGAGTACGACGATACCCTATCACCCGACTACCTTTATTAAGAGACCGGCGTACTATGGCCGAGTGAGTATTACTTCCGCTCTCAATTATTGCTTGTGATTGTATTGATAGTGGCATTAGTTGTTTAGGCAAAGATAAAAAGATGATTATGCATGATGGGGTATATGGGAATTATATACTTGTCTGTTGTTGATATGTGAAGTTAAACTTAAGGAATATCGAAACTGAGTGTTAAGCTACTGCTTGTTTAGCTAGAAGTTGTATTGATTGTCTGCGAATAATTGTTGGACACCTAAAAGAATTGGAATATTCCATATTTGACCTCAATTATAATTGGATTCATGCATATCACGATGGGATGGAGCATTAGCATTTGTTGGTTTTTCGTGACCCATAAAACGAAATTGTTGGTTAAGCATGATCCATAAAACGAAATTGTTGGTTAATCGTGATCCATAAAACGAAATTGTTGGTTAATCGTGATCCATAAAACGAATTATTATTCAGTTGACCGTAAGCTTAAACGACGTCGTACCGCATGATTCGTTAATCTGCTAACCCGGAATGGAGGGCGCAAGTCCATCCACATATCATTTCCGACTGATCATATGTTTGTTGAACTCACTTGTTTGTTGCATTTCACTTGGGTGATTAATTACTTGCTTGGATGTTTTGTATTAATTGTGATTCGGAAGTTTTCACTCACTAAGCTAGTGTAGCTTATACCCCAATAGTTTCCTGTTGCAGTATGAATACCTTTGGCTATCTCCGAGGACCCGGGGACATCAGGTACAGTTCTTAGAGGTTGAGGAGCTTTTGTTATGGCTGGGACCTAAAAGTAGAAATGGACTTAAATCCTGTTTCCCGAAACTAGTGTCTGAAGGGCAATACAAGGAGTTTTGTGAGCTTAAGAATTCTTAGCATTGTTATCGGGGATGCCCCCTAGTTCATGTAATAGAATAATTCTCTGTAAGACGGACATGATTTACATTCTTGCTGCTATGTATGTCTCCTTAAGCTACTACGAAGCAAAGTATGGCCTATAAATGTTGAGAGTGAGCCTTACACCCAATGTTCAAACTCATTGAAAAACTAAGGTTGTCTTACTTAAGTTTAAATGTTGAGTGTGACGGACTGTCACGTGTAGGGCACACTTTGGGTGTGACAATTCCCATGGATAAATCTATCAAATTTATTCTTTTCCCCAAAAGCCAACAATATCTTAGCACAAGTACAACAAAGTCAATGATCTTATGACACACATTATATCTAGCCATTTTTTATGCCCGAAAGTACAATCTTTATACACTTGTCATTCATGCAAGGATTGCTTGTAATTTTTAGAAGCTTCCCCCATACACTTTAAGTTATCATCATAACTTCTTGGAGAAGAAAAAAAGAGTCACATTTCAAATCCTCACATTTTCTATCTCTTCCTCTCTCTTTCTTTTTGTCTCTCCCTCATGTCCCTATCTCTCCTTGTTTCTCTCTCTCTCTTTTTTTTTTTTTTCCTTTTGTCTTGCTTATCTTGCTTATCTTGCTTTCCTTTTCTATGCTAACCAACAAAAGAATCCTTTACCAAACCAAAAGTAGCAACTTTATGCTCTAAAAAGTGGGATCTGGGAGTAGAAAATCCACAAGACCTTCAAGCTCAAAGGTAAAACTAGAATCACCCTTGAAATCTCAACTTGTAAGTTGTTGGTATTAGCTATATTAAGAATCTCTCCTTTTTCATCTTCGTAGGGGTAGATCTCTTCGCTAAGGACTAAGGTGATACTTTATCACTCTTAAACTCAAGGTATAACACCAAAAACCTTTCTCTTGATACCTTTTAAAAGTAGAAAAATAAAAGAAATATGAGTATGAGTTTTCTAAAATTCATGTTCCCATTTAAGGTTACAAAAAAGAAGTCTTTCCTTTGTCAAATCTTTATTTTTAGTAGCATAAACTATACTAGGGATTGATCCCTTCCATATTGAAATGATCCAAAGTTGATTTATAGTTAATACATGTAGATTGATTGTTGCATGTGTGTATGTGTATGTGTAGAGTGAATTGTGGTGTTTGCTATAGTTAAATGTGTTAGGAAGTAATAACTAAATATGAGTCTTTGGTAAATGTATTTAGAATGGTAGTTTATTCATGCTATTTGATTAATATGTTAATGCAAGTGGTTGTTGTAGTAATTAATCTTTGATAAATTAAGTGTGTTTTGAGCTAAATTTATAAGCCCTTAACTTAGCAGATTTTGGCCTTCTTAAGCCCCAAATATAAGCCCAAATTAAAGCCCAATTAAGGCAAAAGCTTTCCCAAATCTATGCCCCCCCTCCCTCCACCTAAAATCAATATAGACTAGGATAAACATCAAAGCCTATTTACACAATTAGACAATCCAAAACAGAACAAAAGGAGAGGAAAATTCGTAAATCTAGAAGGCCAACAATTTCGAACACCCAAATCAAGTTTTCTTGGACTCAACACACCAAAAATCCTTCCCTAAGCCTTATATATACATTGACGTAAGTTTATTTGATGTTTGAGATGTCTTTTTTTCCTATTAATTCATGAAATATGCATGTGTAGTATAATACAAGTGGTTGATATGCTAATTCTTGTTGAGATGTTGTATAGAGGTTGGGAAAGCTTTAGAATGCTTGGCATGTTATAGATAGGTTGTAGTAGGGTCTCATGTGGTTTGGAATGAATTAGAAGAGTTAAAATGTAAAAATTTTTGTGTTTGAAAAACAGAGGAAATCTGCAATGCGAATTGCAGTGTTCGCGCCTTGTACGTCGCCGGCGTATATGCCGGTGTTAGAGTTTTTATGTCTGATCTTTTGAATATTATCTTAAACGCCGCCGGCGTTGAAGTCAGAATTTGCCGGCATTAGCACCCTAATTTCTGATCTTTAGAAATTTTTCTTAAACACCATCGGCGTTGAGGTTGAAATTGCCGGCCGAAAGATTCTAAGGTTCTGTACATAATGCATACTTCTTAACGCCCCTTATACATCGCCGACGTATGCATTGCCGGTGTTAATGGCCGGTGTGGACTTTGTAAATTTCAAAATTTTCTAACTTCTTCCAATATCTTCCGATACATGATATAAGACTTTTTAATCAAAGATTTGCCTTGTATGATGTTGTATATATGTTATGTGATGACTTTGGATTGTTTTTACATAAGGTTCAATAATTTTCCTAAGTTCTAATATAATGAATATAAGATTGATTTAGAATAGTAATGTGATATAGTTGATTTATGTGGAACAGAGATAGATACTCAGTTGGAGATTTCTGTCAATTCCCAAATCAAACCAGGTACACAATACTTTGATTGATTGTTGCTTAGGATAGGTATATACCAATTTGACTTTAATAAAAAAATAATAAGAGATATTGAATTTGGTTGTGCTTTACGTCGTTGAATCCGGAACCGGGGAGCGATTACCTTGTCATGATGCAATGGAACGGTAGTTTAGGCACTTAGCCAATCCTTTGTCATGATTCAATGACTCAAATCCATGATACAATGGTTCACCATGATGTAATGGTGGTTTCTTTTATTGGCTAAGTGGGTAGCTAATAGGGTTAACTGTATTGGTATATTCTTTACTTAGGCTCGGAAGGAAATAATATGTTTTAGTTCACAGGTATGGGACCGTTGAACTAATTGATGTTATAGATCGGGATAAGTGGAGTGTATAAAGGAGTGTGAACCCTAAATGATGCTATTAATATTCTTTATCGGTTAGATACAAGAGATATAGATATCCGGTCTATCTATATCAACCCTCTGAGTAGCTACTATTACTCAGGACCCCCAGAATTCTCAAGCTTGAATCGGAGTTTGAATACTCCAATGTTGTTCTATTCACTTAACTAAAGATATTGAAGTTGTGGTGATTTATTGCATTGCAATTAGTTAAGTGAGCATGGCATATGTATTTGTTTGCACTATTGTGTATTAGGCCTTTGGCTCATGCTGCTCTCTTGTAGGTGACTTTGATGATGAGCCCTATGATGATATGGACTATGGGACTGATTGGGAGGATTCTATGGATGACTAGGAGAGAGAGACCTAGTATATGCTTAGGATTCCTTTTGATGTAATTTTTGTGAAGTGTTTAGGCTTATTTGTTAAGCCTTGGAATGTATTTTGATTTGAATTGTATTTGTAATATAGTTAGGTTGTAAGTAAGATTTCTATGTTTATATGATCCTTGAGAAATTGTAATGTATATATATATATATATATATATGATGTATGACTTGTATATAAGTAATGATCCACTACTTATGTAGTGGTAATGTTTCTTAATTCATAGTATGTGAATGCTATATCTGTTTTAAACAAGCAACCATTACAAACATCTCTTTTTAAGATGGCCTTACATATAATGCTTGAATATTGTTCCTAATAGTTGGGTATTATGCGTAATCGGGAGATTTAGCACACTTAATAATTGGGTTAAGTGGGCCGGGTCTTTATAGTTGGTATCAGAGCTTTAGTTTGTATGACTGCCTGCTTAAATGAGATTGTTAAGTATGATTTGACTGTAAGTGTAATGTGATTTGTTGGGAATAAACTTAAATTGACTTGATTGACATGATTGTTTCAATTGTTACCATGATTGTTTGCTTGATTGTTGATTGAATGACATTTCATTAGGATTGCATATTTAATAAAGGCGATGCATATATTGTATGTTAATCATGGATGGATAGAACTTAAAGACAGACTAGATAACGGTCGGAAAGAGAGGACATGCCACCTCCTCTATCATCATCAACTGTTCAAGCTTCTATTTCATTATCTATTCCAGCTTCTACTACTACTCCATCTCCTGCTTCTGCTTCTACAGCTCAAGCTTTACAGCCACCTCCGATGCCCCAAATTCTTTCTTTTCCAACTATGCCACTAATGCTAGAGATGACACAGATGCCAATGGGAGATCTGAATACTATGTGTGCGATATTCAGAGATATGTTTGCTATGATGCAACAGTATCAATAAATGATGCACCAACACTAGCAACAGTTTGTATAGCAACATACTCCTCAAGCGATGGGATATGGAGCAAATGTGCAAGGCAATAAGAGAAATGACAAAGTTAAGTTACATGATTTTGTCAACATTGTGCCAGAGTTTGATGGAACAGTTTCAGATCCTACTACTACTGAGCATTGGGTTGAGGAACGAGTAAAAGCCTTTGCAGCTAGTGAAGTTCCAGAGAATAGAAAGGTTGACTTAGCGGTTTATATGCTCAAAAAGGATGCAAATAATTGGTGGAGATTGACAAGTCAAGACATGGTGAGACCGATTTCATGGTTTAGATTCAAGGAAGCTTTCTTTCTACAATATTTTCCCAACACAGTCCAAGAACAGATGATTTCAGATTGGTTGAGTCCCAAGCAAGGCAATAGAACAGTTGAAGAGTACTATGCAGAGTTTTGTAGATTGCTCAGATTTGTTGGAGGCATATAGAATGATGAAAGGATGAAAGTTAAGAAGTTTCAAGATGGATTAAATATGGCAATCAAGGGAGACGTTAAAATGTTTCAACTTCCGACCTTATCAGATGCTTGAATAAGCGAAGTTGGCAGAACAGATTCAGAATGAGAACAAGACCCAAAGTGATAGAGTACATTTCCAGGAAAAAGACCTGCACCTTTCACCCCTTACAACAAGTATGATAACTATGGAAAAGGGAAGAAACCATTTCTAGGGAGGAAATTGAATTTGGGATCTTCTACTAAGACTTTTATTCCCTTCAACATATTTGAGAAGAGATGTCCTAGATGTTTCGGGCCTCATGATCAAATTCAATGTAAGTGGACTCCGGAGCGTGTTTTGCTTGTGGGAAAGTAGGACACAAAGCGTCAGAGTGTAAGGATCTGATGCTACAACCTATTTTATGTGCCTATTGCAAACAAAGAGGGCATCATGTAGCTAATTGTACAATTAAACCAAAGAATGATGGTCCTAACCCCGGGAAAGGAATGACAGCAGCTAGGATCTTTACTTTACAGCAATGTGAGAAAGCTTCATCGGTAGATACTCTAGCAGGTACTATAATGATTGCAAATCATCCAGCATATAAATTAGTAGACACCGGTGCAATGCATGCATGTTTTGGCTGAAAAGTTTGTGAATGAGTGTGGTTTGAAATTTGAAGTGTTGACTGATAGAGTAATGAGTATTAATACTGCTTTGGGTGTGAAGTCTAGATAACCTTGTATTTGTAGAGAAGTTAATGTGAGAATTGCTAATAGTGATATGCCAATTGATATGATGGTTTTGCCTATGGTTGATTTTGATGCGGTTTTGGGTATGAATTGGTTAAATATGTATAAAGTAATTATAGATTGTAATAAGGCGGAGATGAGTTTTGATCTGAGAGTGGGAAGGTTATTCATGTCTTGGAGAGGAAAGACCTAAAGTATGTATACAATGGAGTTATGGGAGAAGACTTTAGAAACAGTTGTAAATGGTGAAGAGCTTGATATTGGTGTAGTACCTGTGAGAGACTTTGTAGAAGTTTTCCCTGAAGAATTACCTGGGTTACCACCAGATAGGGAAATTGAATTTGGTATTGAAGTGATTCCGGGAACCACTCCTATATCAAAGGCTCCTTATAGAATGGCTCCTGCGGAATTGAATGAATTGAAGATTCAGTTGGAAGAATTACAAAAGATTGGTTTTATACGACCTAGTATTTCCCCATGGGATGCTCTTGTCCTTTTTGTGAAGAAGAAAGATGGAAGTCTATGATGTGTATCGATTATAGGGAGTTGAATCAAGTTACAATTAAGAATAAGTATCCTTTGCCCCGTATTGATGACTTGTTTGATCAATTAAAAGGAGCGACAGTTTTCTCAAAGATTGATTTGAGGTCAGGTTACTATCAACTTTGAATTAAACCGAAAGATGTACAAGGCCTTTCGCATTCGATACAGACATTTTGAATTCTTAGTTATGCTATTTGGTTTAATGAATGCGCCTGCCGCCTTTATGGATCTTATGAATAGGTATTCAAGGACTACTTGGATTGGTTTGTGATTGTATTTATAGATGATAGCCTAGTGTATTCGAGAAGTGAAGAGGAACATGAAAAGCATTTAAGTTTGGTTCTTCAAAGGTTGAAGGAAAGGAAGTTATATGCCAAGTTTAGCAAATGTGAGTTTTGGTTGAAAGAAGTTGCATCTTAGGACATTATCACAAAGGATGGGATATCTGTTGATCCTGAAAAGATTAAGGCAGTATTGGAATGGCCAAGACCACCAATGTTACTGAAGTGAGAAGTTTCTTGGGTTTAGTAGGTTATTATCGAAGATTCGTTTAGGGATTCTCAAAGATTGCTACTTCGTTGACAAAGCTAACCTGGAAGCATATGATATTTGAGTGGGATGATCAATGCGAGAAAAGTTTTCAAGACTTGAAGAAGAGATTAATATCTGTACTTATCTTAACTTTACCTGTTAATGGAAAGGAATTCACAGTCTATAGTGACGCTTCAATACGAAGTCTTGGATGTGTTCTAATGCAAGACAACCGAGTGATCGCCTATGCATCTAGACAATTGAAACTGCATGAAAAGAATAATCCTGTGCATGATTTAGAGCTGGCAATAGTGGATTTAGAGTTAGCAGTAGTGGTTTTAGCTTTGAAATTGTAGAGACATTATTTTTTTGGAGAAAAGTGTAAGATATTCACGGATCACAAAAGTTTGAAGTATATCTTTACTCAGAATGAATTGAATATGCATCAAAGAAGATGGCTTGAGTTGATTAAGGATTATGATGTAGAGATTCTATATCATTCGGGAAAAGCCAATGTAGTAGCCGATGCTTTGAGTAGTAAGAAACAAATGAGGATGGTGACCATGATTACGAGTCAAAAAGAAATACAAGAAGATCTACAGAGATTAGATATCAAAATAACCTTAGACAAGGTGGAAGTGATGATTGTAAATTTGACACTCCGACCATCTCTTATGGATTTGATTAAGCAAAGACAAAGGAAGATTTAGAAAGTGTGAAAATAAAAAGTGCGATACGAGGAGGAAGAAGAAAAGAATTGAGACTTGATGAAAACGATGTTATTGGATTTGGAAACAGAATATTAGTACCAGAGATGGGAGAATTGAGGAGGGAAATCTTGAAGGAAGCTCATGCAACGGCGTATTCAATACATCCAAGGAGTACGAAGATGTATAAGGATCTAAAGAAGAATTATTGGTGGAACAATATGAAGAAAAACGTTGCAGAGTATGTATCCAAGTGTGTGACATGCCAGCAAGTAAAGATCGAACATCAAAGGCCTGGTGGTGAGTTGCAACCATTATCAATTCCGGAATGGAAGTGGGATGATATAACCATGGATTTTGTGAGTGCATTCCCTAGGACCCCTGCCAAGAATGAAGTTATATGGGTTATTGTGGATAGATTAACCAAATCATCACATTTTATACCATTGAGAGTCGGGTGTTCATTGGAGAAAATGGCATGGATTTATATCCGAAGATAGTGAGACTCCATGGTATTCCGGTATCGATTACATTAGATAGGGATACTCGCTTTGTGAGTCGCTTTTGGAAGAGTTTACATGAAGCACTTGGTACGAAACTTCAGTTCAATACGGCTTTTCATCCTCAGACTGATGGGCTATCCGAGAGGACAATACAGATTTTAGAAGATATGCTTAGAGCTTGAGCCTTGGATTTTGGAAGAAATTGGGATGATTACTTACCTCTAGTCGAATTTGCTTACAATAACAGTTATCAGTCGACGATACAAATGGCTCCGTATGAAGCATTATATGGAAGGAAATGTCGATCACCTCTCCACTGGGATGAAGTATGTAAACCTCCAAATTTTTGGAATCAGATTAGCCTAAAACCCTAAATTGGAAGTCAACCGGAACTCTAAAGGTTAACAAAACCCTAGTTAGACGTAATAGCGTAAGTCCGGCAATCCCGAATAAGCAACTTAATAAGAGTAAGTAGGAGTTTAAAATATAAAATAGTGCGTAATTACCTAAGGAAGCGTAAAAAGATCCAATTAGTAAAACCGCAACTCGTTTCGGACCCGATCGGACACAATTCTTGAAAAACGTGTCCCGGAGCCCGTAATAGTAAAAATATTCTGAATATACCGTTAAACTCGTAAAAATATAAGGTTTTCAAAAATATCAATTTTGTAATTTTTCGGTAAGTAAAAAATATAGATATCGTATTTATACGAGTGTTTTCTTACTACTGGTACTTTATTAGTCATATCTACTTTACATTACACTATTCATTACTATTCTACACTATTCTTTTATCTATACTTTTTCTTACACTTACTATTACATACACCATAACCTATAACCTTTACTTTTTACCTTTCCCATAACTTTATTTCACATCTACATTATTTATTAGTTCATTTAATCCACAAAATACAAAAAAAATAATAATAATAAAACACTCCCTCTCTCCTCTCATGTTGGTCGGCGCCTATCCCCTCCCCATCTTCCTCAATTAGTTTCAATTTTCATTTATTTTAATCACAAAAATCACTCCACATTTTCTGTAAATACCCCCTCCTTTTCACTTCTTTCACACATTTACTACCCACAAATTCTCTACAAAAACTCTCTCAAATTCTCCTCTCAAAACTCTCCAAATATCCTCCCAAAACTCTCTCAAAATAATTCCAAAACAACTCTACCTACAACAAAAACCAAAACCACAAATACTACCAAAGTCTTCTTTAGTAACCATTTCTTATTTTTCTTCTTCTCATGTCATGTAACTTTACATGACCATAGTGTGAGTTTCCAAAGACTAAATGTTATGGAAGCTACATTATGTTCATGTGTCGTTCTTGTTCATGAAAATCTATTTATGTTTATGTTATTATTTTTGTTCATATTTGTTATTATATCTAAGTATTATTATCTATATATATATATACATATTCTTTAGAGCATATAACTCACTTGTAATTTATTTATCTTATGCAATGCAATTTATTTATTTATTCCTTTGCAATTTATTTATTCATTCCTTGTTATTTTAAGACTAGTCTCTAGTCTTAGACTTGTCCTCATCAAGTCAAAACAAATTTTTCTTTCTTTCATTTATTTTTATTTGGGACTAGTCTACTTCTTAGTCCCGGAGCCTTGAAAAAGCTAAGACTCCCAATACTTGACTTTATTATTTATGTTATTTTGTTTGCTATTATTTCTCATAAATCATGTTCATTTAGATTATTGTCCAAAATTTCAAGTTCTAAAAATAATTGACAAAAGGAGATTTTACCACTTAGAGATAAGTTTATGTGAAGTATAAAATCTATGATTTAACAAAAATAAAGTCATTCTTTTCAAAGATTACAAAAGAACCCACTACAAATTTTAGAAACTACTTTTGTTATGAAAAGCTTTTAAATCATTTATTATCCACTTTGTTTTTCAAAAGAAATGATTTTTGATACAAAATGATTTCTACGAAAATATAACATAGCAAAAACCTTAGGAAGCAAGAAGAGGATTTTCAAGTTTAGATCTTTTCAAATAAATAATCAAAGAAGGATTGTGTAGAACATACATAAGACCAACACAAGAATTTAGAAAAGAAGAAAAATTGATTTTCAAAAAGTCATCTAGAAAAGTAGTAAGTCAAAAATAAAGTAATTCTTTGAAAACCAAAAGAATCAAAGTATTCATTTCAAAACCAATCACAAAATGAATTTCTTGTAAACTATAGTTTTCTAAACTTCTAATTAATATTTCCTTACTCAAGAAACATGATTGGACAATAAATACTTGAGCATAAATAAATATGAGTTATGTAGCTATAAAAAGAGGATTTTTCAACTATATAGATAACTAAGTATTTATCAGATAAATTTTTGGATGATTGGACCAAAGTTGTTTTTGAGTTGCAAAATTCGTGGTGAATTTTATCACCACTGTTTTGGGGCCTAAATGGTTTAGTTTGATAAAAATAGTTTTAGAAATGAATAGATCTTTTCGAGTAGGTAGAAATCGATATATTATATGCGCGATTCCAAGTTAAAATGACCAAGTTATGGCAATTTTAAGTTAGAACCTTCCTTTATACGAACTTTAACGTTCTTTTGACATTGTCTTGTCAAAATTCAAGAAAATCATCAAGAAATACTCATTTTAGTATTTTCTTTGGCTAGGTGACTCCGAGGAAGGATACCTATATCCCGAAGATTATTTCGATTGAGTGGAGTGTGTGAACGACTCATCCGTATAGAAGAATAGTCGACATGGCATCGTGAGTTTATTTCCTTTAAATGCTATACTTGTTGTGCTTGTAATTTAGTTGCATTAGAGCTAGGAAAAGACAAATGGATATGTATGTAAAATAATTCTTTGAAAGAATCCTAAGAATATCGAGGCCGGAATTGATTTAAATGTTTGTTTTAGTATAACACTTGCTTTGTATGAAATTCTTTGATCGCCTTAAAATTTGATAATAATAATATTATGATATCATAAATAAATGGATTCATGCATACCACGAAGTGAGTCACATTGCATTTGGGTTATTCCTTGGGTGAGAAGGATAGTAAGCTCATGTCGAAAGCAACACTTGGGGAGTGTCCGAAAGCGATTGCTTGGCGGCGTTAAGGAAATGCTTGGGAAGATCCGAAAGCAAGGCTCGATTCAAGTAGACTTCACATGCTTGGCGACATTGGTCGAAAGCATAAATCTTTTTAACTAAAACTACTTGTTTTGAGGTTATGTATCACCAAACCCCGAATGGAGGGCACAAATCCATTCAACATATAGTTCTCGAAAACTATATGCCTTGTTTGCCCACGTGTATGTTGCATTCCATTTGATTGATTAAACAACTTGTTTGAAATTTTGTTACAAGAAGTTATTTATGGAAATAGTTCTCACTAAGCCTGTCAGCTTATACCCCCATAGATATCTTTTTCAGTTCCCTTATCTGTGGTTGAGGCTACGAGGACCTTGCAATAGGTAATTTCTTTTGGATAAGGAAATATTAAGATGTTTAGTATTAGAAATGATGTACCAATATTCCTGTAATAGATTAGTGAATTAGGGAAATGTCCCTAAATTTGTAAAGATCATTGTTATAAGTAAATGAATATTATGAATCCTCTTTTCTTAATATGTTATTATATCTTCTTAAGCTTCATAATTCCATGTATGATTCTCTAAATTTGTGAGAGCACGCCTTACACTTAATATAAAATCTTTTGGGAATGGCTAAGGTTGTCATACTTAAGCTTTAATATTGAGTGTGGCAGACTGTTACATTTAGGGTACCCCTTAGGGCGTGACAATTTAAGTTGGTATTAGAGCATAGTTAAGAACCTAGGAGTCACAAAATTGGACTTAAAGAAGAATTGAATTAAGAATAGAAATAAGAAAGACTTAAATAGAATGCGTAGAATAAGCTTTCTAATCTCTCTCTCTTTTACATTGATCACCATAGATGAGGCCCGTCTTCAAGCTAAGAACTTTCGAAAAGGACCCTTCGAAAACCTGAAAGACTACCGATTGAGACTTAGAGTATTATGCGAGGAGTTTGTCCTAGCAGGACAACCTAAGACTGTTCGGGAGATGTTTCTAATTTGGAAAAGAGGAATGATGCAAACAGAGTGGAAACAAGTGGTACAGACTATCCACAATTGTGACATAGGAAAGAGAATGACCGAGTTAGAAATGATATACACTGTAGAACGCATCGCTGGAGATAGACCTATGTTGAAGGAAGCAACATTCGTCCTTAGAGAAGATGGAGGTCACTTCACCTGACTTCCGAACCTGACAAGAATCGGACCGTGTACGTTTACGCACACGACAACTTGATGGATCTCTCGAATGGATGAAGGCTGACATCAACGATATCTTCCACTGGCATGGAGTATATCAGGAAGTGCTACGACCCCCAACCCAAGTGCCCACTGAGCCGCCTGCCTTTACAGGAATCCAACTATGGAGAAACGAGACCTACGTCTACGAGTGGATGGATCGGTGATAAGAGATGAACCAATGCAGGAAGCAAGTGAAAGTTTGGAGGACGAATCCGATGAGAATATAGAAGAGAATCAAGAAGAAGGACCGGAACAAGAGACCACTATTGGAGTAGGGGAACCCCGTAATAGCACTGAAGAAAGAATCATCCGATATTTAGAAGGACGATAGACTCGAAGAGGGCAAGGAGCAGACTCGGCCATGAACACGGGCAGTGCTCTACCTAATGAGAACAACAGCATAGAGACAGAAGGAGCTGTTACTTGGAGAACTATCCATGACATAGTGCCAGAATTGACTAAGGAAGAACTGACCGACATACATGAAAGATCTAGGGAGGCAGCCCGAAAAAGGAGGAAATATTTTAAGCAATTCATGAGGGATTGGAACCCAGGATCATCCAGCAATAATCCTAGAGATGCGCCCGAAGAATGAAGAAAGGAAGGAAGAAGATGGAGCGTATCCCTAGAAGTCCAACTTAAATTTTATAACTAAAGACTAGATCCGCGATCTCAGTCTATCTTTAAGTTTATTCGGAACAATGTTTTGTTGCTTTCTATGTAATTTCCCTTTTGCGATTTCCTTTGATTGAATATTTCTATGTATGAATTTTATTTCAATTTAATGATGTTATGCTTTAAGTTTGATCTTAGAAATTGTCTTGATTTTAATTTTCTTATCTTTTATGTATGTTAAAGTTTCTGTTACATCCACCAATTTCCGACAAAAATTTAATTAAGTTATAAGAGTCACTAAAACCTAACTTAGGAAAATTTAAACAGCCGAAATAGAGGAAGACGAAGAGAAGAGCAAAATACCTCTAACCAACCGGATGTGGAAGCGGAACAACCTGCCGCTCAAGGAGCCACTGCACCATAAACAGACTTGCACGCCATACTAGGACATCTGACCCACGTATTAGAAGCAATTAGACAAAACATGCCGGCACAAGCACTCGTACCTGAAAGCACATCAGCAATAACACCAGCATATATACCAACACCGATGTAACAACAAGTATCAATTGAGGCATCCGTACAACAGAACATGCACTTCCGAAATATGCCTTTACCTTCACCCCCACCGTTAAGGCCATTTAAGAGTATATTGCCTAAGCAACCGCTACTTTGAGGGAGCTTATGATAAGCCGGAGGAGGCCGAAGATTGGCTGGCCCAAATTGAGATGTCTTTTGATGCATATGAGGTTCCGCATCACCTACGAATCAACTATGGAACATTCATGCTTCGTCTAAACGCTAGAATATGGTAGGAATCAAAGAAAAGGGAACTGATAACTCCAATCACATGGGAAATGTTCAGACATGAATTCTTGAAAAATTATTTCCCGGAAGCCTACGAGTAAGATATAGTGCAGACTTCTTGCAAATTGCTCAGAAGGGAAGAACAATCGAGCAATACGAGACCGAGTTTAGCAGATTGTTGTAGTATGCCCTGACTCCTATAAGTATAACGAGGAATTGAAAAGACAAGTCTTTATAGGAGATTGGATGAAGACCTGAGAATGAGGTTGGAAGAATTTGATATAAGGAGTTACCAAATTGATGGAGAGAGCTCGGATGTAGAAGGAGCAAAGAAAAGGAGAAGAGAAAGAAGAAGAGGAAACCCCGATTGTCGGGAAGAAGTTTTATGTTGAATCCAGTTTCATGCCCCCAGAAAAGAAATTCAAGATCTCCAACAACTATAAGAACAATGATGACAATGGGAGGTTCGCACCAAAAGACGTCTAGTGCTGGAAGTGCAATGGAACGCACTACCCTAAGAAGTGCCCTCAGTTATTTGGAAAGTGTTTCTTCTGTGGAAATGCAGGCCATAAGATATCAAAATGTCCAAACAAAGGAATTAATACTTGCCATGTTTGCAAATAGAAAGGACATTTCGCCAACAACTGTCCACAAGGGAGGAATATTCTGACAAGATCTACAGGAGAGGTTGTTCCTATAAGAATCGAGAAAGGAAATGAAAATAGAAATGAAGGTAGATCAGGATCCACTACTTTAGGAATTCGAATCTACAACCTATAGGGACAATGGATAAGTGAAGAAATAAATGAAGAAGATGGAGACTTAGCTGCCTTGGAATACAAGAGAGGCTATAGCTGCAACTTGGGAACCGGTAAGCCTTAAACCCCCTTTGTTGTTATTCCTTTGTTTCAAGCAATAGTTTAAAGTTTTTATAGATAAGTGGAGATGAGAATGGAAGTAATAATCCCTCTATCAGATACGCAAAAAGAGTACAATTTGAAGACCAGAATGTTTCTTGCTCTTTTGGATTTCGGAGCAACACATTCTTTTACACCTAGTCTAGATGAGAAATTAGGACTACCAATAACAAACATCAACCCCTAGTTTTAAGATTTGAAATCCCCATAAGAAAGGACGATGAAATCTAAGAACTGTTGAAGGATCATCTATAAACAACGTAAGGCACGAGGTCGCTCGTGACGAAATTAAGAAGTAATCATTAGTGCAAGACGTTTACCTCTCGATAAAACTCCAAAAAGAACATAGAACTCATAAAACAATAAGAAGGGAAGATAATGTTGGTAAAAGAAGAGTCACAATTCTTTCAAGTTAAATAGAGAAAAGTTCCAAAAATGGATGACTATCTAGATGACACAAAAGAAAATGAAGAGAAACCGACCCTTGGAGATATTCATGACTTTCGATAAAGTTCCGGATAAATAGGATGACATCCGAAGAGGAGGATCAACTATAAGAATTTTGAATCAAGGCTTTACGCAATCAAGTATACCCCCATGGAATATGACAATTCAGCTTATAATGGGGAAAAATGATATAACCCTAAGTTTATGCGTTAATTCTCGAAGATAAACAAGGTCACAATCAAGAGTGAATACCGCTCCTAGGAATTGAAGATCTTTGGACCAACTATAAAGAACAAACTCAATTTCTCACGATTTAAGATCAAAATACTACTAGCTAAGGATCAAATCAAAGGATGATTCAAAGGATTACCCCTCAAAATCATCACGAACACCCCAAGTTTCTAGTAATGCTTTTTGGATTGTCTAAACCAAGAATATAAGTTCCTATTGGATAAGCAAGTAATTGATAAAAATCGTAGTCCATTTTAAAAAGGAAAAGGAGATAATCAAGGAATGTGATCTTAAGTATAAAAAGTTAATAAAAGGAATTGAGAAGCTAAGCATTGAGATTTCAAAACAAGGCCCAAAGAAGGAGACGACCGATATGGCATTAAAGCTAACCTTGGTGGAAAAGAATAAAGGAGCTTAACGCTAAGATGAGAAGATACAAAGGATAAAGAAGGAAATTTAGAAGGAAAGATGTTTGGATCAACAATATAAGAACTAAAGGATGAACTTGAGAACTAAGAACAAGGAAGTAAGTAAGGAGAAAGTCATGACTACAATCTGTAACCTGGGATTAACGACACATATGAAAAGAACTCAGATATACCAAAGTTTCAACAAACGTTAGTAATAAGATAAGAAGAAACAAAGTGTCAACAAGAAAGCAAGAACATCAAAAGGACAAAAGATTTATAAAACCTTTGCTGGTACCAAAATAAGGATAAAAGTAGACTTTTCGAGATTTTGGATTTCCCACGGTACTAACAGGAAGGTAAAGACGTTCATGGCATAAGCTGATCGATTAACCAAGTTGACTCATTCCTTAGTCAATCAATATAACATTCTCTATGAACAACCTGGCAAGGTCTTATATAGAAATTTGAGGTGAAAGCAAGGAGTCCTAGTCAAGATCATAACAAGAATGATACATATATGAGGAGCTAACAAGAAATTTTGGAGAAAAAGAGACCTTTTGATGCTACATAACGAACGATCAGAGAGAACAATCCAAATTTAGAGAAACGATTAAGAGTGTCCCACGAATTTCCAAAAAATGAGGAAGGCACAAGATAAACAAAGAAAGTGAGACTGATAAAAAAATGAGGACCCTAGAAATTTTGAACGAAGATCAAGTGTACTTAAGAATAAGAAATGTTTATCGTATGATCTTTTGGAAATAATAAAATAAGTTGGAAGTTTAGCTTATCATCTAAACCTGTTGGACACATGCGACATCTTCCAAATCCCTATATAATGATTGGTCAAGGGATCAGTCTCAGAGATAAAAAGGTGGTACTCTTAAAGGAGGACCTTCCCTATAAGGAATACCTATTACAGATATTTGTCCAAAAAGTTCAAAAGATGGAAATTAAGGAAGTCGAGTAAGCCAAAGGTCTAAGGAGAAATCTTTTTCAAAAGAAACTATGGATGAAGTGTAAGCCAATTATCCCAGTTTGTTTGAAGCTGCAATTTTGAATTTCCAAGTTTTGAGGACAAAACTTTCTTTAAGGGGGGTAGGTTGTAAACCCTCAAATTTTTGGAATCAGTTGAGCCTAAAACCTTAAACCAGAAGTCAACAAGAACTCTAAAGGTCAACAAAACCCTAGTTAGACGTAGTAGCTTAAGTCCGGCAATCCCGAATAAGCAACTCAGTAAGAGTAAGTAGGAGTTTAGAATATAGAATAGTGCATAATTACCCAAGGAAGCGTAAAAAGATCCAATTAGTAAAACCGCAACTCGTTTCGGACCCAATTGGACACAGTTTTTGAAAGACGTGTCTCGGAGCCCGGAATAGTAAAAATATTCTTAATATACCGTTAGAATCGTAAAAATATAAGGTTTCAAAAATATCAATTTTGTAATTTTTCGGTAAGTAAAAAATACAGATATCGTATTTATACGGTATTTCCTTACTACTGGTACTTTATTAGTCATATCTACTTTACATTACACTATTCATTACTATTCTTACACCTACTCTTACATACACCATAACCTATAACCTTTACGTTTTACCTCTCCCATAACTTTATTTTACATCTACATTATTTGTTAGTTCAATTAATTCACAAAATACAAAAAAAAAAAAATAAAACACTCCCTCTCTCCTCTCTATGTTGACCGGCGCCTATCCCCTCCCCCTCTTCCTCAATTAGTTTCCATTTTCATTTATTTTAATCACACAAAAATCACTCCACATTTTCCTATAAATACCCCCCTCCTCTTTCACTTCTTTCACACATTTACTACCCACAAATTTCCTACAAAAAAACTCTCTCAAATTCTCCTCTCAAAACTCTTTCCAAATATCCTCCCAAAACTCTCTCAAAATAATTCCAAAATAACTTCTACCTACAACAAAAACCAAAACCATAAAATACTACCAAAGTCTTCTTTACGTAACCATTTCTTATTATTTTTCTTCTTCTCATGTCATGTAACTTTACATGACCATAGTGTGAGTTTCCAAAGACTAAATGTTATGGAAGCTACATTATGTTCATGTGTTGTTCTTGTTCATGAAAATCTATTTATGTTTATGTTATTATTTTTGTTCATATTTGTTATTATATCTAAGCATTATTATCTCTATATATATACATATTCTTTAGCGCATATAAGCTCTGTAACATAAAGATAAATATTTTATAAAGAAGGGCAAGTTTGTCATTTGTTATAAAATAAGAGGGTTCTATGGTTGTCGAGCCTGGATTTTTCCACTCTATCTTTATCTTAATCTGGTTCATTTCTCATAACCCGATTCACATTAAACCCGAACCCATTTAATATGAATCCTCGACTAGGGGTTAAAATAAATTTTTTTAAAAAAATTTTAGAGTCGCCACCCAATGTAAATCGGGAAAAAATAAAAAGCTAGGATCAATGGGTCGGTTGATCCTAACTTAGCTACTAGTCTGCGAAAATTTGATTTAAAAAAAAACAAACTTTTAAAACCAGATATCATGGATTCGGGGGCTAACCTATTAAAACCAAATTGGTTACCACTTTTGGAATTTTAAATTTTTAATCTTATCCTTTTCATGCTCAAAAAATTTAAGTAAAACAATATAGTACAAATATTCACAAATCAAATCATTCGTTTTTATTTTTTATTATTTCTTTTTTTTTTATTTTTTTTATCAATATCAACAAATAGATTTCATTTTTTTTTTTTACAAAAAGTTATATTTACAAGGTAATTTTTCACAATATTAAAAACAAAAACATTTTTTTTTATTTTTTATGTCGCCCCGCAGGTGCCTACGTACTCGCTAATCGAGATCAGACAAAACGTAGTTCTTTTAAAAAAATTTAATTTGTTGATCAATTTTAATTTTTTGAACTATTCTCAATTTAAATTCATTAAATTTTCAAGTTTTTATAAAAAAAAAAAATCATTTTTTTGATGCTCCTATGATCTAATCAATTGATTTTTTTTATTTATTGAAAATATAATTTTTCTAAGTCCGAAAATCATTTTTTATTATTTTATTATTTTTTTTAAAAAAATTTTGTTTTTTGGAAAATCCAATTTTGTTATTTTTATCTATTTTTATTATATTTTTTAAAAAAAAAAAACATCACATAATTTCACAACATATCCATAATATATTAAATATATTAAAAATATTTTTTCATGCATTAAATATGCATTTAAGAGGTAATTTGTGTATAAATACACATTAAAAATATTCAAAAATATCAAAAAAAATAAATTTATATAAAAATAGATATTTTGATTTTTCTGGATTTTTCTGTATTTTTCTGAATTTTTTATGTATTTTTTATAAATTTTTTACTATTTTTCATTATTTTCTAAAATTAATTATATAATAAACTATTAATAAAATAATGCGGATTAACCTGGACCGTCGGATGAAGCGGACGAGATCTGGAGCGTTGATCTCGCTGACCGATCTGGATCGTCTGATCGCTTGTTGACTCGATCTGAGCCGTCTGATCGCTTGATGAAATCTGGGCCGTCTGATCGCTTGATTGAATCTGGGCCGTCTGATCGCTTGATTGAATATGGGCCGTCTGATCTTCTTGATCAAATCTGAGCCGCTGATCTGCTTGATTGAATCTGGGCCGTCTGATCTGCTTGATTGAATCTGGACCGTCTGATCTGCTTGATTGAATCTGGACCGTCTGATCGGAGTTGACCGTTGACCGATGACCGACGACCGTTGACCGATGACCGACCGGGTTGGGATTCGGATTTTCGGGTCGGATTCGGATCTTCGTCGGGCGAGGAAGACGATGACGCGATCTTTCGAGCGTTCGTCGGCCGTCCCTGGTGGTTGTTGACCTCCCTAAGCTTGTCGGCCCGACTTCTATGCTGGTGGTGCGTCGTTGGTGGTGGTGGCGTTCACTCAGAACCACCAGAAGCGGCGGTTCGCGGTGGTGGGTAGCGGCGGCGTTTGAAGAACAAAATAAAAAAAATTTTCAGAGAGAAATCCGATCAATTCGAACAAATCTAAGCACACTAAATCATCCAAATAAAGTTTCTAACATTGTTACAACACTCAATTTGGATTAAAACTGATCTAATCAATTCGAATTTGAAAATTCGAATTCTATACCCTAATTTCAAGAATTTCGAATTGGCTTTGCTATGTATGGTTCTTCTGAAATTGACTTGTGCCTTTTGTTCCTAGGACCTCCTATTTATAGGTTGCAAGCTCAATTTTCAGTTTCGAACAGTTTCGAAAATGAATGGATTTTTGCCCTTTGATTTTTCCACGAATTTAATTAGA